>VWZT01005591.1:34679-47825 GCA_013397055.1 Pachycephala philippinensis | reverse complement strand
CGGCGCGGGGCGAGCAGGGGATGCCCGGCCGCGGGGTGCGGCCAGAGCCGGAGCCCCGGAGCAGCCCGCCCGCTCCGCGGCCGCCGCGGGGCAAACTTTGCCGGCCGGAGCCGCAGGTAGCGGGGTCCCCGCGGTGTCCTCCTGCCCGGGCGGGGTGGGGGTGGCGGGGGCTTATCGGCGTCTCCGCAGCATCGTTTGTTTGCAGAAAGGATAAAGCGCGTCTCTAAATAGGTCAGGGGCTTCGGCAGCGCCTGGGATTTGCGTAACGATTTTTGTTACGTGGGGAAGGTGCGGGGCTCCTGCTCCCGGGCTCCGAGGCTGCACCGAGCGCTGCGCTCCTGGCACACCGAGTGACTTTTTTAAAAGAAGTAGTTGCATGAGCACAGCTCGGCTTTCTCGTTTTTTAAATCCCGACGACTTCGGGAAAGTTAAATTTCTTCAGCAAAGGAGGAATTAACCCACATGAAGGAGTCATGCTTGATGAGCTAATTACGCATGGTGAGTGTAAATGCTTGGCATCACAAGCCCGTGGACGGTGGTGGCATGCTTAAATGTTTATGTCCTGGTGACACGGTTTCAAAATATGTGGAGGAGAGTTAGGTGCAGGGTTGTATTTTTTCTTGCCTGTAGCTACAGGCAAGAAATGTCCTTGTTTCAGAGGAATTGTCAGATTATTCGTGCATATGTGAAGGCTTAGGTTTGTTTTCTCTTGTTTTTGACTTCTGATCAAAATTGGGAACTCGATTCATGGGTTTCAAAGGTTGTGAGCTTGGCATTAGGTCTGTATTGTTAAGCTTGAGTGGAAAAATCTGTAAATGGAAAAGTTAGAGAAGTGTGGTACTGTGAGCCTTTAGAAGTTTCAGTAAATCTTCAAAACACGTTTAACTGCAGCTATGGGAGGAGATGATAATTTTATTTCCCATACTCTCTGCTGCTGCTGTAGTGATGCCTTAGACAGTATAAAGTATAAAAATGAGATGCAAAACAAGTCGTCTGGCTGTCAAGAACCTGTATGTTTTCTTATCTGAAGGAAATGTAATATGAAACAGTAGTGTAAAGCCCCGAAGTCACTGGGGATGCGTCTGTGTGATTGCAGTAGGTGTGGGTGAAGCAGTGCTGCTGTTGGTCCAGAACGAGAGGCAATGGCAGGATACTGGTGAGATGCCCAGGCTGGTGGATTCAGGGAGAACGTGCTCTTCGAAGCTTCTGCCTCTCGTGGCAGCATTGTGCTCTCCAGTGGATGCAGCCATCCCTTGCCCTGTTACTGCAATTCTGAAAACAAGGAAAAGGTGTCTCTTTGTGTAGCCCAGAGCTGACACTCTACTGGTGTGAATGGTTTTTTGCTGCTGCCTCTTTTCCAAAGAAGTAATCTTGCTACTCCTTTCAATTCACCAGGTCAGTAGACTGCGTAGGGGGAAGGACAAGGCTTTTCTTCTGTTTTGTTTCTAGGGTATTATTCTATAGTTGCAAACTATTTTCTGGTGTTTGGTCTTGCCAGATGGGTTTTCTGTACCCTAGACCTTTTCCAGAGGATGGGAATTGATATGCTTGTGTGAACTGTGAAGGCAGAAGATAAACCAGGAGTTAGGAAACTGGTCACATTAGTAACTTCTTTTTTTTTTTTTCCAATTGTTTGGCTCAACAATCCACAAGGTAGTAAGATACTAGAAAGGAAACAATCTTCTTACAAGACATTTTCACTAAGTTAGCACAGTCTTATATTTTTTCCCCCAGTGAATTATATAAGGAATGCTTGGTTAAACCTAAAAATATTAATAAAAACTAGCAGGTGTCAAGATACTGTGCTGACTTGCCTCTTCCTGCACTAATGGGAGCTGTCCATTGCTCCTGTGCTCCCTCTGCTCGGCACACTCTCTCACAAGGGATCAACGTCTCACACCAGCACCAATTTCTCTTAACTGATTCTTCTTCACTGTCTGCATCTTTTTTTTTTTTTTTTCCCTCTTTCAGATTTCCTCAGCTAAGTTTTAATAGAGAGGATATCTTCCTCCTCAAGTACAGTTGCTCAGGGATAAGTCGGTATAAAAGCAGCAAAAGGCCTTGTGGAAGATAATCTTTTGGGGGAGTGTAGGCTTGTTAGTTAATTAGCTCTGGAAGTCCTAAGATTTTGAACAGCAATGAGGATTACTGCATAAAACATAACAGATGCTTTACAGTTGTTGCAGTTTTTTCTCTTCAGGTTATCACAAGGGATTGTGGTTTGAGAATATTTGCTCTCCGAGTTTGAGAATTTATGAAATGGGGCATTCATATTATTTTTTAAATGAGCATATGGTACAGTTGTGGTAATCTCAAAGCATTCATCAGGCTGTGTTGGGATGTAACAGAGTACGGAACTGGAGTGCAAGGTTCTCTCTAGCGTACTGAAATACACTGCAAAGCTTAGGTCATCTGTAGTTAATGGGAAGAAAAGATGACTTTGCAGTCTGAATAGCTTGCTTTCTGAAATTCTGCTCTCACTTTGTTATATGCCTTAAGCCCTTTGGAATTCTTTGAATGAGAACTTGCAGCAGATAAATATTTTGGTTCTGTGACTTCTGCATTGCATTCAGAAAATTGTAGTACTTAATATATATCACCTATCAGGATACAACTGTGAATGTTGTATCTTATGTGATCCTGAATTACGTCTGATGCAGTGAAGGTAGAGGCAGATGTTAAATGCTGTAATACCCCAGTTAATAAAGGGGGGATTTCCCCAGATCCCTAGAATGCACTCGCATATTTTATCCTCAGGCTGATGAACGTACTGAGAGTTGAAAGAATTACATGAACTTCTCTCTCCTGTGTGACTGTAACATCCCTCTGGCTGCATAGGTTACTAGATTTTCACCACATGCTCTGCTTGCCTAACTACAGATGCAGCTCAAATGTTGATTGAAGGGCTATTTTCTTGTTATTTTGCCCAAAAGTGCAAAAGGTACAGGTTCTTTTCAAATGTAAAATTTGTCTTTTTTACTGCAGTTTCACAGAGCATGCATAATCTTACAATAGGAAGTTTATGGTTTTCATTATTTAACAAAGGCCAGTGTTTTAAAAACAAAACATCTAAAACATTTTGAAAACTGGCGTGCTAAGGATTTTTACAAATGTTTTTTCACAAAATTAATGTTTCTGATTTTATGTAATGCACAAAGCAAGCAGGGTAATTATGGCAAAAATTGTCTTGGCACTGTGCAGTCATTTGAGGTCATTTTATACTGTTGGAGAAAGTGCTGCCAAAGAGTAGCTAGTATTCTAACAGTTCCATTCAGTGAGAGCACTGAGTATTATTAAGTAAGCATTGCTTAATTTATGTTTTCAGTAGTATGCTGGTAAAAATAACAAAATACTTGGTAATTTGTTGTGGTATAACGTATCTTTTGGTGCCAGGAAGTAAGGATCTTGCTCTGTTTGCCACAAATAAACCCATTTTTTCTGATGCCCTGCAATACATCACATTTCATGAAATTGAGCTAATATTTCCAAGAGTGATTAATCATACCCATTAACTTACACGTTTTTATTGTTTCCTTTCTAAGTGATTGCCCTCCTCAGATCATCTGCAATAATTCTTTTGATTCTCAAATGTGAAGCTTAGATTCTTAACACATTGTGCATTTTGCATGCAACTGTGATTCTTCTTCTATATTAGCTAAAGCTGACATTGCTTTCTATAAACATATTAATTGACATGTTAAAAATTCATTAGACAACCTGAGCTTCCAAGGCTTGTAAAAATAGAAGCCTTGTAAACCAATCTAACTATATCAGTGCAGCCCCAGTCCTTTGCTTATCAGTATTGGTACCTTAACAATTTGCTGCTGATGAACTACCAGACAGATCTTGTCATGACAGGTGATGACAATGAGGCATGTTAGAACTGTGCCGTTTACATTATTGATGATTGTTTGAATATGAGCAAGTTAACATGTTAGGAAAACACTGTTAATGCTTCATTCCTCAGTGAAATTTTTCAACGAAACTTTGTTTATTGTCAACACCTCTTTTTTTTGGTTATGAAACATTTATAATAAGGAATTTAACAGGGGGCAGTAGCTAAACATGAGTACAAGCAGCAACTTTAGACAGCTGAAATCCTTTTTACCTCATTTTATATATCTAAACTCTTTTCAATTACGTAGCCATCTAAATGTTTCACAGGTTTTAAAATGTTGTGAGTTTGCACGGAACACAGAAATGGCATTAAATAGGTTTCAGTTTACAAATAAGTGAAATGCACTTTCTTCTGTGGTAGAATGTGCAGGCTCTGCATAGTGATGCATCTTGGTTCACAGTTTTTTAGACCTGGTGATTTTGCTGTGTGACAGGATGGTGGGTTGTGGTATTGGTAAAATGCTGCGATTCTGAAATATACTGGGCAGTTTTTCATTACTCTGCTTTCTACTGGCAAACTATTTGGTGCAGAATTGCCAGTGCTGAAAGCATGGCAAACTTGGGGCACACCTGCAGCAAAGAGTCATTCTGCATGTGAGGTAGGGTGCTCTTGTCTCCTTGAGTACACTGATTCACATTGAGAGCTGTCTCACAGACTCCTCTTGCAAGCAAACCACGAGGCTCAGAGCCAGGCTGCTCTGTTATAGTATCCATTACTTGCACCTGTGTGGCAGGGAACTTGATCCTTAAGACTAAGGCAAGTCTTGTGTGTAAAGGAAGACTCTGTAACTACTTACTACAGGCACTGAAGAACAGCGACTGAAATGAGACTGTTCAGGTCAGGAGAGCAAAGTAAATTAACTTTGCTTGAGGTGAAGCTTCAGTTATATTGTGACTTTAAAAAGAAAATTTTCTTTGTTTTGTTATTTGTTTTTCTGTGCCATGGTATATTTATGGTTTATGAGGATTTTGTTACATCATGGCAGTCAGCCTGCTGCCATTCTACAACCAGTGTGGTCTCATTCCGAGTAGTTCCTAATCCTGTTATTTACTGGTGACTGACGTAGTGCTGATTCCTAGCAGAGGATGTGCTCCACTGAACCTTTAACTCTTCTGAGCATTACTGAACGTGTAAGTTCTAATGAGTTTATAGCATAAGTGGTTATGACTGTAGGCCCTGTTGTTCTTTCTATATGTACTTGTGCATGTACCAGAAAGCTAAACGTATGGGAGCAGACTTTGTTTAACAACACATGCTGTTGTATTTTAATTGGACACTTCTCAGTACATCCCATTTAGATATAGTAGACTGTCAGGTGTCCTTAGTCCTAATGTAATTTGATACAATTTCAAAGATGAATTAGGTTAAGAATCAGTGATGTGGCAGGCAACATTAGTATGGTCTGGTTAAAAATGGAAACAGAGGAGGAGAAAAGTTTAATGTGATTTTCATGTCATCTAGTTTACACTTTACCATCTTCAATTGTATCTGTCATAATTTTGATTAAAAAGAAGCTTGTTTTTCTAAGCCAGAAAAAAATTTGAGCATAAAGACTCATTATCAAGGTGTATTCCAGAGAAGATGAATTTGGGTAAGATAGTAAGTAAACACCCTCAAAGTTCTTACTCTGCCCTGTGTGGCAAGACTTTTAAAGAAGATGCAGGAACCTCCTAATGGGATTTTATAATGAAAATGCTAATAAAAGCTAGCAGAGGAGTACCTAGTCTCTTTCTTTGCATGACTGCATATGACCAAAAAAAGTAATTGCATAATCTTTTTTTCGTTGGCCACCTGCTAATAGCTGGATGGTGAATCTTTGACTTGAAATTGCAAATGCATGTGTGTGCCTAGGTGCACTTCATCTTTCTGTTAAAATGAGATTATTTAAAATGTTACGATTAAGAAAACCCTTATAAATTTGCATCAAAACTTACAGAAAAAGAAAAAACTTATTCAGCCTTTGTCTGTTTCTGCAGTCTGTTGTCTGCAATGCAGGTGCAGTCTATGCCAGACAGATGCTTATTCGGTAGATTGTGGGGTCTCTGCATAGTCAGGACCATGTTTGATGCTTATCTTGGTCGCTTGTTAATCAGAGAATAAGAATACCAGTATTATAAACCTCAAACAGCATTATGAGAGCTTAAGACTTGCAAAGTTAAGAATTTGAAAACTAGGAAATGCTGTACAACCTTAGCTGGGTCTGTTGGTGGGCATAATCAAGAGTAACTTTTTTTTTTTTCTCACCAGTCTTTGTGCACAGCATGGGTAATATGTGCTTCAACAATAATAAAAGAAATTTAAAAAATCTTTGCAACACTTCCATGATAGAAATAAAAGAGCATTCTCCTGACATAGGGGTTAACTTCAGCACAGAGAGGGGTCTTCAGCAATGTTAAATGCCTGGGCTGAGTCCTGGGGTCTGGTACGTCAGCCCTTGGAATGATGTAGTGTGTGCTCACAGCAGAAATGTTGTCTTGAATGGCAGCAGGAGCA
Source organism: Pachycephala philippinensis (assembly GCA_013397055.1). Classification (NCBI taxonomy): domain Eukaryota; kingdom Metazoa; phylum Chordata; class Aves; order Passeriformes; genus Pachycephala; species Pachycephala philippinensis. Next base: position 41,434 of record VWZT01005591.1, on the reverse strand, counting down.
TTCAGCACCTCTATAAACCGGAGCCTGCAGTTATCCACGAAAGTCGTGTGCTAGTAGTGAGTGATTTAAGCAACTTGCCAAGCATTTCTAGCAGCTCTGTGGTAGAGCCCAGGCTGCGGATAGATTCTGCACTGCAGCATGTAAGTGCGTTAACAGTGAGAGAATCTTTCTCTCTTGCAATCTCCTGCTTTTCTTACAATTTCTACAGCAAATGACATTGGTTTTTTTTCATGAGATAGCTGTCCTCATGACTTTGATTGTCTTGACTAATATTCAGTCTGTGAGGGGAGGGAAGAGATGATCTTGTGATTTAAAGAGCCTATTAGTTGGGTTTCTTTGAAAAACAACTATTCTGCCCTAAGGAATCATGGTAAATCTTGAATTTTTCATCAGTGAGTGCTTTTCAAATTGTTAAAACTAGAGCCTGGATTCTGGAGCTTCTGGAATGATTGAAGAAATAAATTTTGTGCTACTATGTGGAGTAGCATTAGAGTTTGTGTTTCACTGGTACTTGCTCAGGTATTGTCAGATGCCACTCTGGAGAACTTCACATTCTTTTAGACAGGTGACATCAGAAGCAGCAGAACCTTATTGTCAGGTTTGACAGCTAAAATGGACTTATGACACTCCTAGTCCCATAAGTAATGTGAAAATATTAAGCACTCTAACATATTGGTAGGGACTTTTAGTGCTATATCCTTATTCTATATAGGATTAAACTGCTGAAAATGAATATTTGTTGTCTGTACATGTATAAAATAAATTTTAAAGATGGAAGTAATTCTTCTTTTAAAAGTGTCTGGGACTGCTGAAGCTTTAGAGAATAAATCCCATGGGGAGTGGCTGAGGGAGCTGGGGTGTTTAGCCTGGAGAAGAGGAGGCTGAGGGATGACCTTGTCACTCTCTACAACTCCCTGTCAGGAGGCTGCAGCCAGCTGGGAGTCAGCCTCTTCTCCCAGGTAACAGGTGACACAGGATGAGAGGAAATGGCCTCAAACTGCACCTGGGGAGGTTCAGGTTGGACATTGGGAGGAGTTTCTTCACTGAAATGGTGGTTAAACACTGGAATGGGCTGCCCAGGGAAGTGATGGAGTCACCATCCTTGAAAGTGTTCAAGAAACAACTGGACATGGCATTTAGTGCTATGGTTTATGGTTATGGCTTTGACCAAACATGGGGATGTTTGGTCAAAGGTTGGACTCGGTGACCCTGAAGGTCTTTTCCAACCTTAATAACTCTCTCTCTGTTTCTATGACTTTTACTGATCTAGATTTGAATAAGGCTAAGTCCACTATACTCAAAGACTCCTTCTCTACTGCAGGCAGGTGACATGCTCTGGAGCAAGTGATATTCCTGAAAGGCCAGACAAGAGCCACCTACCCTGACATTTGCTTTCTCTTTCAAACAGGTTTGAGAATACATTTCAAGCAAACTCTGCTGTCTTTCCTTGGCATGTGGGTTAGTCTCACAATCTCATGAATGTTACAAAAATAGCTTAAGAAACCAGACAATGGAGCTTTACAAACTTTGGCATCAGAGAGTAATAACAAATTTTGATGGAAGTAATGTCAAAATCTGGTTATGTTGTCAACTTCATAATTTGGTTATATTGTCAACTATGTTAACTCGGTAAATTTGTTGACTCTCAATTGTCCCCATCATAATTACAATTTATTGTGTAACTCAAATAGGATGCGGCAGTGAGAGGTTGACAAAACAGGTGTGGTGTAATTCTTGTTTTTACCTCTTTCAGTGAATTTGCATTAGCCAGTATTTCTGCATATAACTTGGTGGTGACTTGTTGCAGTGTAAAAGATCTGGAAAAACTGTGCCATTGAAGGAACCCCATGAATGTCATTTATGTGTTATTTGTAGTTCTTAGAAGCTCTTCACTTTTTTTTTTTTCTTAACTGTAGGTTAGAATATTGATCAAGTTTCTGTATCACAGTTTTTTCAGAAAGGATCTGACTTTTTTTTCTTCATTTTAAGTTGGACATCTAGGTCTTGAGCAAGGATAGGAGAACTTCCTTCTTGTTCAGAGGGGGAGATTTATACTAACCTGATTTGGCAAATGTTTAAAAAGAAAAGGAAGCCCACGCTAGCGTTAAACCCCAGATGACACAACACAGATGGGCTGCAGGGAGCCTGTGGCTGACAGGAGCGTGTGGGGTTTGTAATCTCTACGTGCAGCACCACGGCTGCTTCCTGCCTCGTGCCGTTGATCAGAGGGATGTTTTGCCATGTGGTTGTGATAACTATGGGAATTGTCACGGGCAGTTAGGAGCCAACATCATGTTTCATGCTGAGCATGGGGGCTTGGCAGGTTTGCTTTTGTATGCTTCTACCAGATAATGCCTTTGTAATATCAACATGATGGTGTGACTCATGTTTTTACAGAGCTGGAGATCATGTTTTGTGTGACACCGAATCAAAGTTTTGAATGTTTCTGATTATGTATTTTTTTACTATATATATGTTCTTGAATCTGTTCCTGTCATTTATTGCTGCTATTGTTGTATGGCTTCTTCTATCTTATGAGAACCCTCAAATTCCTTTCCCATCAATGAATATGGCAAAAAACTGATTTATTTTCAGATTTCTTATAAGGTTGAAGTAGCTGGCTCTGGGCCACAGAAGTACTTTATGTTGTTTAAAAGGATCATTTCAGCTCACATTTGCAAATGGGCTAGTTTATAAAACTCAGCATTGCTGTTTTTTTAAGAATTGTCAGAATCTCTCTAAAATGCTTGTTACAAGGATTTGTATTTCTTGTTTTTCCATAAAGCCATAGGCAGAACTTAATTCACTTATCAGAGCGCTGCCAAATGCTTCTCAGAATTAGTAGTGAAGATTAAAAACTTGTTTGAGATTGCTTTGGATCTTTCAGGTTGCCAGGTGTGTGTGCTGTGGCTTTTGTGGGCTGACTGCAAGCAGCCCTGCCTGGTCCCTGTCGCTTCTGACCCTCTACACCTGCCTCTTCGTCATCCCCTCAGGCAGCTGAAATCCTTACTTAGTCTTTGGTCTTTCCTTCAGCAGCTATATTTCTGGGCTCTTCTAATTTCTTGACCCCTGTGTTGCCTTGTTGAACTTACTATTTAACCTAGCTGTGTATTTGACCCATGCCCCCGTTCCTGATTGCAGCCTAATGCAAGACATCACAAGAGTGGCCAGCAACTCACTGGGTTTTTTTGAATACTTCAGTAAAATATGAATTGCCTTATGGATGGTGCCCCATTTTTAATAAAAATTCTTTTGGGCCCCTTTTCCAGTCAGTGAAGCCTGAAATAAAAGTGTAGGTTTAAAAAATTCACATACCCTTTTTTTCTTTTTTATTCAGTAGAAAAAAAGAAGAATGCTCTTTGAAAATAAAGCTCACTTCTCAAACTTGTATATAAACTAGAATGCAAAAACATTTTTTCTTTCTTTTTTTAAGGTATTTAATGGGAAACCACAGTTGGGAAAACGGAATATAAAACTAAGCACTTGACTATTCCTTGCAGTTACACATTGAGACTGATGAATATGTATATTTTTTAAAGAAATGTATATTGGTAATGATTACTGTGAGATTCATTCTCTTGCATTTGATGAATTGCTTTAGTAGCTACAATTATTAGATCTCTAAAGAGAAGGTGAAGAAGGAATAAGAATTGAACGTACATCTACATATATCTGTTCAATTAAAAGTCTTTTAGAGCAAAAGCTCTTGGAACTAGAGGATCATCCTTGTGCTCTGTTTTTATATGGCTTTGGTGTAACAAGTTTCTCTCCTACTAAAAGATGCTCTAGATGTCACAGATTTTATGCATACTTAAAAGCCCTTTTGGGTTGTGAGATACATGTTTCAGTTGACATGTCTGCATCAGATTTAACTCTAACCCTTCAAAGAAGAACTTTTACAACACAATTGCATTGACTGAGAAATCTGGGATCAGGTAATAGTTTTGTTTTTTTTTCCTCAAATGAGTATTGCCTTGATTGGTAAAGGAATTCTCTAAATAGCCTGAAGTGTTTGCACTGAAGTTTAAGGGCTAGATTTTTATACATTTGATTAATGCTTTGCCTAAGTGTATGTAGAGGTTTCCTGGGTTATGAATTTCTGTCTTCAGAAGCGTGGGAGTTTATTCTAGTTAGAAAAAGAGTGAAGTAAGTTTAAAGGCTATACAAGACTGTACTGCAATACAAGACAGAATGGTCTGTTATTAAAAAGGAAAAAAAAAAAAAAAAAGGTGAGTCAGGGTTTCATGGGGCTTCCCTGCTAGGAAATTAAATATTGATGTTTTTCAGGTAGCCGTGCTCAGCTCGTAGGGAAAATACCTATCTGCTGGAAACATCTTTTAATATTTTACAACATACTATACAAAATATGGCCAATTTTAGAGTTCTCGGATATGCAACAATGCAAAATTTTATGCTTAGCTGACTCTTTAATTAGCTCTCATTCTGTCTCACATGATTTATAGCTTCATGACTCCTATGTAAAAATGATATATGACTTAATGAAGCAGAAAGCCACAATGGGTTCACACCTCTAGTTGTTTAATGGTTTCCTGGAGGTAGGGGAATGGTTGTGTTGCAGAAGAAGAAGCTGTGAGCATCTCCTCATTTATTACAACAAGGACGTAAAAGTCTATGTTGCTGTGACTTACAGTTGTTTGCCTCCTTGTCACATATACAATTAATTGAAGTCAGGAGGGGAGAGAATGTGGCTCTTCCATAAAGCATAAAAATAGCAGGTAAGGTAAGAAATCCTTCTTGCTCAAACTTAGTTTAGTGCAGCTGGTTTGATGTATTTGGAATCTGACTTTTTCTTGATCCTAGAGAAATAGTGTTTCAGTGCAATTTAATTTCAATAAAGGGCTGTAAAACCCTTATTGGCTAACTGTTTTTCTTAACTAAGTAGTTTTGGGGAGGTTTTTTCCGAATGGTTGCTTTGACCATACAAGTAACTTCTTTGAAGAAAGAGGGGATTTTTGCTGTATTACTCTTACAGCTGAAGTTTCTCTAGTAATGCCTCTGTTAGTTTCATGTATTTGTCTTTACAGCATCTTTGATATAGGTGTTCTGATTTTCTTAATTATAATACTGTAAATTCAAATTAGTTAATTCTGGATTCTTAATAGCTTAAGTAGTTTAAGCATGTCTTCTGTAATGGAAAGGGGAGAAGAATCAGGGATATCAGAGATATGAACTGCCTTCAGCCTTGTTTGGATCTCCAGAAACAATTTGATTTCTATTTGGGACAGCAGCTTTCAGCAATTACTGTGGGGAGCCCTCTGAAATGCAGGAGTGGAATGAGGACCTTTTTATTTTACCATGCAGCTGCATGGTAGATGTTAAAGAACTACCACCTTCTAGGTAGAACTAGAGGGATGTTAAAGAACTACCACCTTCTGCCGAGAGTACAGTAACATTACAGGTATGTTTCTGCCACCTGTGTCTGACACAAACACATTTATTTCTGAATCTGTTGTGATCTATATACATTTCCTACATATTTCGGGAATTGACCATTCCTTATTTAGCTTGTGGTCCTATCTCTATGGACCCACAAAGGCTAGAACCTTTCCTGGCTTGCATCTGAGTGTTGGGATTTGCCCTTAGAGTTTTGTAGGTACCTTTCCCTTCCCTCCCTCTTTCTCTCTTTCATTTTTTCTATTTTTTTTTTCCCCCTCTTGTGAAATTTGGAGTTACTGTTGTTAATCTGTAAGAACTCTGTGGTACCTTTCCAGTTTACACATGAACTACTGAGGTTGTAAGTGAAGACTATTACCTACTCCCACAATGGGAGATAATGGTTTCTGACATAAATTCTAGGGTTTGCAGAGAGTAATGTTGTGCTGTTGCCATGTGTTTATTGATTAATTAAGGATTTATAGAACTTACAAGTTCTTCCTTCAAATATCTGGTTACTTTCTCACATTCACAAAATTTCTTTCAGTGTTTCTGAACTTCAGAGTCTCTTCTGGAACCAGCAGTCTTTGGGACAGCTGGTCCAGGAATTTTTAGGTATCTGGAGAAAAAATAACAACACTCCCCCTCTTTCCAGTCTCCTCTAAGCACTGGCAGTGGCTCTAATTGTGCAAATGGGCTGTGCAAGTCATTACTGGATTTGGCTTTTGGACTCTCATGTAGTCCTTTTAAATGTCAGTAGAAGAGAAAATGTGCTGTGCTGTTTTATACTTGCAGTTTGTGCTTACTTCATGTTGGCAGTTAAACAAAAATACAGTATTTTAGGAAATATGCAACTTTATGAGGTTGTGGTAGTGTTTGAGAAATTAGTGAAAAGCAAAGATTACTGCTCTTGGAAAGCTAGATCAGTCCTCTGTATTTGTAGTGTGTTAGGTTATAATTTCATAAGTGAATTATAGAAGCTTTCCCAGCACTTGTGAAATTGTTGCAACTTCTGGGAAATCTCAAACAAGCTGTGGTTTCTGCTGGACCATTCAAGGCGGCTGTTTTGTAATATATAATGGAGATCTTGCTCAAAGTAGAAGGAACATCAGAAGGGCCATTTTCAGAGTAGAGTAAGGAGGATACATGGCATTCACTGAATAAGCCTGAAAGTACTTGCTGCCAGAATGGAAAATTTCATAGTGCAATGCCCCGCATGCCCTACGTTCTATGTTCTCACTCCTCTCAAATCGGGCTGGAAGCTTTTTAAAGGATTTTGTGTCAGCATGTGCCTCTGCTGTGAATCAGAATTTTGGCGGTGGTGGTGGTTCTGTGTGTGTGTGTGTGTTTGTGTGTGTGTG
>VWZT01005591.1:0-34131 GCA_013397055.1 Pachycephala philippinensis | reverse complement strand
TGTGTGTGTGTGTGTTTGTATGTGAGCTCCCTCATCACCACGAGGTAGGCTGAGGTCACCTACTGAGAGCAGCCCTGCCTGTGAATGAGGGCACACTAAGACAGTGAACTTTGGCCTACTTAATGACCTAAACTAGAAAGAGTTTTACTTAATATGAAATACAAGCACCTGTGTTGAGGTATTTTAAGTAAACATATTCATATTTGTGTAAGTTAATAGCTACAGATGGTATTAAGATCATCCAGCATCTTAATTTTTCTTTGGGGATGTTTTATTCAATTCTGAGTCATCCTGGCTTAACTTTGAATGTGACCAGTTCTCTTTTACAAAGTGGTATGTTTTGTAGCCATTTTTGTAGGTAAGAAATATATATATTGGTAAATATATGAATATAAAATGGTGACACTGATAATACCTTTATGTAAAGGTGTTTGCATACTTGCTGTCACCAGGAAGTTATTACTGAACTATTCAGCTGGTTTTATTCCCAACTCTGGCAATTTTTTGAGGTACAGATACATGGATGTACTTGGCTCTAATCACGGACGTGTGGGTCCCTCGTTTTCTAGGGATGTTGTCGCACACTCACTGCTCCACCTGTGCAGCAGCATTTGTGAGATCAGAGCCTAAGCATATTACTGCTAAGTGTAATTAGATGCTAGACTCCCACTGGAGCGCCACTGCTTTCAAGCGTCACCCAAGATTAACCGAAGAACAGGAATGGTTGAGGACACTTTAACTACTGAATACTTGGAAAACCATTCTGAGGAGTCAGACTTTTAAAATTGATACCCGGGGACTGGGAGCCACTACTAAACATGTAACTCCTTACTGAAAAATGGGTTTTAAAATGTTCCTCTTTGCTCAGTCTTCTTTTAAAAACTAATTTTTGTTCCTGTGAAATAGTTTGATCAAAAAGTAGTATCTATGTATTGTTATATTGATTGTTTTGCTGCTGATTTTGCTGAGTGGTGGTGTCTGCTAATAAATCTTTCTTCTTTGTTTGTATAAGAAATTTGAAATGAGTAGAAGGCAGGGTCAGTGTGATAAAATCAAGTATTTCCCAACTTGAATGAAATATTGTGTTAGAATGGCAAATAATGGATGCCATAGTGGCACTGTTTAGGCTTGCTATGTTTTAGGAACCTTGGGATTAGTGTTTATCTGTCCCATAAAGGACACAAATCATTTAGATTAGAAGTAATCTGATTGTATTGAAGTACAAATTATAGCACAAAGGCCATTCAAGTGGGTTAAGTGACCAGGGTTGGTAAACACCATATGACTGCTGATTGGTCGATGAAAGAGTATTAACTGAAAGATAATGATGGATTTTAATCCAAATCTCTAAAGCGCAACAGCTGTAGTTCCCAAATGAGTTCACTCACTGACAGTTTTAGGACACCGATTTATTTGTTCCTATTTCTTTTGCACAACAATTACTTTGAAATATAAGTTATTTTTCCTGTATAGCATATAGCTATTCCACACGGCTTTCTTTGATTAGATTTCTGTTCTGCTTTCAGTGAGTTCATTACAATTTTTCTGCATTTTACATTGGAGAAATTTCAGGTTTTTTATTTCAGTGTTCTGCAATATGCTAACGTAAATTGTCTGGGTGACTTAAGTTTAGGACATTCAGCTGATGTTCTTCCTTTTCATGTCTTTTATTAACATAGTATGAAATCTAGTTAAGTATTAAAAAAAAGGCAAACTGGTATTCCATATGAACTTGTTTCCAGAATGCTTACTGCTGTTAATGTCTAATGCTTATCACTGATAATGAATTGTCTGAATTTGTGTAGTGTTTATTATTTCAGAGTGCCTATATGTGGTTTGAAAATGGAAAGTGCATTGCATAAAAATGACATTATGATGTCCTAAGAGGGAGAATTGGCAGCTGTTTATTTCTACAATGTAACATTGTTTAGGATGTGAAATGAAAAATGTAGGCAGACTGTATGTATTAATGATTTCAGAGTTGGGGCAATACTACCTTTTTTTAGGTTGTTGCAATAAGAACTTTGGTGGGAAAGTTTCACGTTCTCTCAAGTTTTCCCCCCAAATTTGTGCTTGCCCTGAAGTCAGCATGTTCGTTAAAAGAATCAGATGAATGTCTTCAAAAAGAAAGTAATTTAACTTTGTGGTTTCCTGGTCCATCTGTCTGCTTGGTTTTGGAAGGTCAACAAGGGACCAGATGAAGTGGTACTTAATTATTGTTTACAGTCTAAATGGTTGGACACATGAAAAATAGTTAAAGTCTTTCAGAACGATACTGTTTCATCTTGTCTTTGTATCTAAAAAAATGTGTGTGATAAAACCATTCCTCTATTGTTATTCAGGATTTATTCAGATAATCTCGATAAGATACGCCCTCATGCCAGGAGCAGGCATTAGATCAGCCTGTGTACTGTCCCTACAGATTGTTTTGAGAGCAAAAATGGAGTCATTAGTACCTAGGTCATGTTTTTTCCTTTTGATGTAGACACGCCTCATGCTATAAATAGTGTAAGTAGGTATGGAACTTTTCCTTTGGATTAGTATAATTCAAAATGCAATTAGGAAAAGTGCCTGGTAAAGAAGTTATTGGTAAAGACCTTTGCAAAATTGGGAGGATATTGGTCACTTCATGCTGAAAGGAGACCTCGAATGCAATTATGTGGCAGCAGCCTGAAATGCTGTTAGAAAATGATGACAAAAAATTTGTGACCTACCTGTACTTTGTTTTGGAGCCTATGAAGTCTCTTAATTTGTTTTCTTATAAATGTAATAGATACTGCTTAGGTATTATAACACAGTAATTTTCTCCCTGAAAAGCTGCATAAAACAAACTTCCAGTAAATGGTAACTATACTGCAGGTGCTATCTTGAGAGTTGAAGCTATTTGGGTATTGGTTTGTGCATTTGGATAACTACTGCTACTTCATTGCAAGGACAAAGCAAGAAAAAAAACCAAAAAAACCAAGAAAATCTGACAAGGTGCCCATAATATGTTTGTTATATGTCTTTTGGGTATATGCTTGGCCCAGCAGTAGCAATGGAATATAATGTCATGTGTCATTCTCGCACAAGCAGTTGTGCAAGGACTTTGGTCTGCCCAAAGTTAGGACAGGGGATGGGATAGAGGAACCTGCTCAGTGTTGTTTCTCATGTTGACAGACTAAACATGTCTTGCAGCTTTTGATGTTTTGAATGTGGTTAATACTTAGATGATTATATGTGTGAATTTTTTGGTCATTGGAGTTTATGAAGCTGGGCAAATTCAAAGGTGGCCATGAGGTGGCGTGAGGTTCCTCCCCTTTTTCGTGCTTTTGGGAAATTTTGCAGTGTGAGGAATATTAGGGTCATCCACAAGTATGCAACAAGTCAAAAAAAAACCTCAATAAAATGCAAATGGTGACTGTGCCATGAATTTCTCCCGAGAATCTGTCATGATCAAATGTGGCTCTTGAAAATCTTTAGAGAACAAGATCAAGGTTGGTCAGTATATAGTAGTATATAGTTGTACTGTGGCTGAAGGTTCCGCTGTAGCATCTGTGGTTGCACAGAGTTAGAGTGATAGCCCTCTCTATGAAGATATTTCTTTCTCCCTGTTGTGTATTTTATTGTTGTGTTTCGGTTTTTTTGCTTATTTTTTAGGAGAGATTGTTAATATCTCAAAGGAGGAGACTGGGCATTAGGGTACATCCCCATTTTCTGAAGAATATTTGTTGATCATGTCTAACACAGCTACAGCTGCCACCTGAGCTCTGCCCCAGTCCAAAACATGAGCAGGACTGAGGAAACTGGCACTCACCAGCCTGGTTCATGAACGGTCTCTGAATTGAAAGACTTTATAATAGGTTAAAAGTGTTTGAAAAACAAAGCTGCTATCTCGGTTCTCAAATTGATTCCTGCTCTAAATTTGGGGAAAAGTCTTTAAATGTTAAACACAAACAAAAAACGCTTTGAAAGTTGCTTCTGTAAAAATTTGAATTCTCAAGTTTTCAATTTTTCTGTTTGTGATGCTTGTTTGACATTGCTGAAACAGATGCTTATGATGGTATTTAATGACTATGCAATTTCTGAAAATAACATTTTGACAAAATTGCTTATTTTGTAGAGAAAACTTGCCACAAACCAGGATTTTACAAGGGGAAGTAGAAAATGTTACTGGGAAATTTGTAGCTGTATACATTGGGAAACTTCTTCTGGAAACTTAAGTCCTTAATATGCTTTCACTTCTAAGGATATTTTGTGATATCTCTGAACTCTAGTTGCTTTCCTGTGTGGTCTGCTATGGCAGAGTAGTCTGTTTCTGCTGAAAGTTGAACTGGGCTTTCTTCATTCATTTGTTAGTCAAGGACTGATAAATATTAAAAAAAATAATGTGGCATTTAATTGACTGTTTGGCGTAATGATTGAATTGGCCACTTAGCATAAGCTGAATTAATTACAATAGCTGAGAACTCTCACTTAAATGCCATACCTAATGAAGCATAATTAAATAAAAAATTTGATTTGTATATTGTTTAGAAGTATTTTGTTCAATGAACTAGTGATTCCTAGCCTTCCTGCCTTTTAGGGATAAGGGAGCATTAATGCTGCAATTGCAAAACTGATGAGTGTCCATCTGGAGTTCAGAAAACTGATTTGATTACTGCTCATGACAAATTCATACTGAGATGGGCGCAGAGACGGGTTCTGGACAGGGAAAAGGAGATCCTGTTTAGTTATGGGGAGACTTCCTTAGTTTTGGAAAATGGAGGAATTATATAATCATAGAGTGTTTTGGATTGGAAGGGACCTTAAAGGTCATCGCGTTCCAACACCCTGCTGTGGGCACACACCTTCCCCCAGATCAAGTTGCTCAGAGATCCATCCATCCTGGCCTTGAACACTTCCAGGGATGGAGCACCCACAGCTTCTCTGGGCAACCTGTTCTAGTGCCTCACCACTCTCATAGTGAAGTAGTTTAAGATTATAACTACTAAACTACCCTCTTTCCGTATAAAGTCATTACCACATGCCCTTGTGAAAACGGGAGGTTGTGGGAACACGGGGGAAGATAAAACACTTGCCTTCTGATGGATTTATGGACTTGTACACAGCAGGGAAAGAGAAATGAAACCATCAGCCAGGGTTGACCCAGAATCAGTGCCTAGATTGTATGACCGAATACACGTCTGATTGTTCAGGGTTTGTCCTGGCAGAAGTTCATGAGGAGTAGAATTTAGGTTTGGTTTTGCTTGGGTTTTGTTTTTATAAGTCTTATGTTTCTTGCAGTGATAAAGCATAGCAGCAGTCCAGACCCTGACCAAGTGCATGGCTGGGAGAACCTAAATGCTTCTGCCTAAACATTGTCAGCTCTGAACATTCAAAAATCATCTCAGATCTAGAAGAAAATTGAAACTGGTTTCTCTTGAATTCCCTTCTAGTTTTTGAGCCTTTAGGGTTCATGTTTTCAGTCAGCTCTGCTAGGATTAGAAGGATATTTAAAAAGCTAGAGTTCCTGGGGATTTTTATGACTGCATGACCCAGGCTTAAGAAAAATGCCTAATACTGCAAGATATAATTCTGAGAGCTAGCTGCCCTGAATTTGTGAGTGGAATGTTATAAGCAAAGGTGACATCAGATTGATAAATTGGATTTTACTAAGTGAACCTTTCCAAATGTTTCATGTTTCAAAATCTCATGCTTGTGATATCAACACAGGAGGCATATTCAACCTGCTGGGTCTTTTAAGGCAGTGTGTGTGTTTAAAACTGTCTTTAACAGAAACTGTGTTCACTTATCAGCTATTCAGCAAAGGACAACTTGAGCACAGACCAACTAGGTAAGCCAGTGTGAGAGAGCAAGATCTTCATTAATTGGAGGATTTAATAGAAGAATTGTTTATCACAAGGATGTTTTGTGTTACGAAGTCAACTGTCTGCACATGGAAAAAAGAATGAATTTTAAAAAATTTCTTTATTAATAAGATGTTGAGGAAATTGAAAACTACCAAATGTCTCCAAGGAATGTGACAGCTCGGGCAAGGGAGAGAGCTACTAAAATAAGGTATAAAAGTCAGCTTTACTGCAATCTTAAAGTTGCTAAGGGCTTTGAAAAGTGAATGACTGGAGAGAAATATCTCATGAGAGTAATATGGGCTTTTGAAAGATAACTTCAGCTGAAAATGCCTAAGTAAAAGCTTCTCGTTGTGCACCTCAGCATTTTCTAGTGCAAAAATATATATTCTGCTCACACTTTCATCTTCCTGGGGGTTATATTTATTCAGAGGAGATTAATGGCCAATTTTCTGTGTGACTGCCATCATCAGAAGTTTATCCCTTTGCAAAATGACTTTTTTTACTTTTTAGGGGAGCAGTATGCATGAAATTCTGTGAAGACTTCAAATATATAGTTGTAAAATGACAGGTGGAATGATGTTTATATCCCTGAGCAGATGCCAGCCTTGTATTCTATGCGGGATGGCAGTACAAGACTGATTGTGACTTGTGTAATTTTATGTCAGATCTTTTTGTCTTAAATAACTGGTATTGAATTTTAAATGCATTTATGATTACCTGGCCATTTAATAAAGCCATGTGTTCTACAGAGAGCTGCACTAGGATGCACGGATTAGTAAACTCTGCAGTAGAGGAAGCAGTTTGGGATAATTTAAAACAACTGACATTTGTACAAACACTCATTTAAAGAAGGGTAAGGAAATGAGCTTAAGGAGCATGGAGAATCTACCTTGTTGCCCCTCATTGCCTCTGGCTGCATGTGTGGGGGGAGAGGAATGACAAATCTTTTTCTTTTCCTGTAGTTTTCCAGAGTTTTCTTTTTTTTTTAGATAGTTCCTGCTTTTTCTTAGGAGCTAAGCTGTCATTTGCAGTTGACTGGTGTACTCTGTTCCTCTGCCCTTCACGGTTTAAATGCTGGAGGAGGTGATGCACTTGTGCTGGGCTGGAGGCATCTTCCTTAAGCATTTGCTGTCCGGCCTCCTGGAGGATCCCTGCTGGTGCAGCCATGTGGGCAGTAGTGCCAGGGACTCTGACAGTGTAGGGCCCATGCAGAGACCTTTGCAACCCCTCTCTCTCATTACTGTGCAGTACAGACCTTCATAATCTCTCTCCTTTGTGTCCTGCGCTTCTGATGTTAATGATTTAAAGGCAATTTGTCCATATTTTGAAATTTTACTTCTTAAGGGTTGCGCTTAAGCAATGCTTTTTTTTCATCTGTGAAGACAGCGATATAACCTTTATACTTGTGCAAGGGTTAATTCCCTGCCTCAGTGAAAGGTTTTCATGTACCTGGTGATTTAAAAAGATTTGGAAAAATACTTCTGTGGATGCATTTTTCTATTTTCTCTGCTTGCTTTAGATATTTATCAATGTACAGAAAGAAATTTAATTATACAATTTAAAAAGAATGCATAGAATTATTTAATGTAGTTTGAGTGCCTAATATAGGGTATTGGGGAAATGGCTGTATTTTCGATTAACCATCTATAAACAGATATGACAGATGAAGTGAGTTTATACTGGTTGTGAAGCAGGCAGAAGATATCATACTAGTTCTGCTTTTTAATTGTCTTTTCTTTCTTCTGTGTATATATAATATGGCAGCACATGAGCAGGAGGATAAGAAGACTCTACAGAGAGGGTAGAAAAAAAATTGGAACCGGGCAAGAATTGATGGAGACCAGCTATCAAAAATGATAGCAGTAGATAGATTGCAAGAAAAGGAGGTAGAAAAAACATCTTGTGGGCAAGAAAGAAAATTCCTAAAATTTTTTTTCAGGCCAAGGAAAACTGTAAGTTCTGCACAATCGCTGCTTGGTCTCAGACTCCCTCTGCACTTGTGGGCCATATGTGCCTTTTGCCACTGATCACAGTGAGAATCCTTAGCTGCTCCCAGGTCGGTAGGTGGACCCAGCAGAACATCGTAACTTCTTCTTGATTTACTGCGTGTCTTCTACAGTGCAACTTACTCTTATTTTATTGGGCAGTTAGAGAGCTATAGCCTCCTGATTTGTCTGATCTAAAATAAACTTAAACTAATCTAGTAGGTCTCAACAAATCATCTAAACTTGACAGCAGATGGCACATGCTTTTTATTTAGCCCTGCATATACTATCTTGGTGGGTGGTAACTGCCTTAGGACAAAATCAGCATCCCACCAGTCACCATCTGGGATGGCAGATGATATGTGGGACTGTCATGAATAAGCATTCTGATGTTTGTAAATGTCTGAAGGAAGACACCGCTTGTTAACGTGGCAGTTGGTATGCAGTCACCACCATGAGAAGCTCACTTTATGCAGTAATCAGCAAAAGATGAATTGTGTGCCTTGGGTTCATCTCTGGAATATGCGTGGGTGTAAGTTGATTCTTCCATAATTTGTTCATTTTGATGGCAAACTTGAATGGCTCTTATCTTGACAGACCTTTAGTCTTTGTCATTGCTTTTGTGCTAAAAATTTTATTCTCTTAGGTACTGTGTCAGCAGTGATATTTAGATGCATCATACCCGATGCTGATAATCAGCACAAATGCATGCTGTGAAATGTACCCTTGCTTTGACAGTGTATTCTGAGTTGATGTGGAAATGGAGGGGACAGTTTGGAGAAAAAGGTATGAAATTGCTTGCAAAAAACACCCCACAATTTTGTTCCACATGCAGAAATAGGAATGCACATCTTCTGGCCCTCCTACTCCCATTTTCCCTTTTTCCCTGGGGAAGATGCAAAGACAGAAGTCTGAACCATGAGGATATCCACACACCACTTCCCTCATCTTCTCTGTTCTATGCACTAAGCCCCTTTCCTGAACATAAGTGCTTTAAGAAATGTTATTTAGGTCTGTCTTCTTGGAAGGGCTACTTGTCATTCACATGACAGGTTCCTTATGTAGAGTATTTTAGACAGTAAAGCTGGCCTTGTAGGAAACTCCGAGTTGTATCAAGTACAAATATCTTTGAAAGGAAGAAATCTGTGCATCTATCATGCAATTTGATTCCTACTGCACTTACAACATCCATGTTGGTTTGTGTTATTACTGTTTTACTCAGCTGGTCTGTGTACCAGCTGAAATAGGTTCCATAGAATCACAGAATGGTTTGAGTTGGAAGAGACCTTAAAGAACAATCAGTTCAACCCCCTGCCATGGACAGGGGCACTTTCCATGAAGCCAGGTTGCTCAGGGCCTCATCCAACCTGATCTTGAACATTCCCAGGGATGGGGCATCCATGGCTTCTCTGGGCAATCTGTTGTGTCTTACCATCCTCATAGTGAAGAATTTCGTGCTATTATGTAATCTAGACCTATCCTCTTTCAGTTTGAAGCCATTACCTCTTGTCCTGTCACTCCATACCCTTGTGAAAAGTCCCTCTCCAGCTCTCTCATAGCCTTTTCAGGTGCTGGAAGGTGCTCTAAGGTCTTCCTGGAGCATTTTCTTCTCCAGGCTGAACAACCCCAACTCTCTCCCTCTCGTCATAGGAGAGGTGCTTCAGTTGTCTGATCATCTTTGTGACCCTCCTCTGGACTTTCTCCAGCAGGTCCATGCCCTTCTTACGTTGGGGTCTGCAGAGCTCTATGAAATAACAGTTTAATGAAGTGACATCTACTTTAGTGATTCAAATAGCTCACTTGACTATTCTTTTTTTCAGTGCCTCCAGAATACTTGGTGTAGAATACATATGAGAGTGCAGGGCTTAAGAAGTTTGTGCAGTTTAGTAGCGCTGGAATTGCCAATGGACCTTTGTTGTGAGGGTTTTATGGTAGAGCAGTATACTACTTGAGTATCTTCATGTGTTTTTGACTATTAAGTATGATATGCAAATAGTATACTGATTTTATACAAATTAATAATAAAAGGGAAGAAACCCAAACAATCTGCCACATGAATTCTTAATTCAGGTACTACCATTCAGCTTAAAATTAAAATTTAACAGTTAGTTAGGTTCAAAAGTTTATAAAACCCAAATTAGATTAAAGCGATACTAGGGTTGCGCTGGCTGGAAAGCACAGAAATGAGGAGTGTCTGCCAAAATTTCTATGAGCAAATGCACTCATTCTCATGGCTCTTAGTTGAGGGGAGAGCAGAGTGGATTACTTACAGCATGGAAGCACATCATGTCCTATTTCTGGATCAGGGTGTGAAATGTCAGCAAAACTAACAAAAGGCTGGCTCTTTTTTTTATGAATGGAAGTGTGTATTTTAATGTGGAATAAGACAGGTATTCAGAATGGATTTTGCAAGCAACTGTCACTTGAAGCCTGAGGTTACTTGCAGCTCGAGTTTAGGAGATGTCTGTGCATGGGGAGGAGGAATTAGGGAGTGGCTGTATCTTCGACTTCACCAGATACATCTCTGCGAGTTCAGTATCGGCACAAAATATGCTTTTCTCTTAGTTGAGAAAAGGGCGAGTGAATGGTTAGATTCAGGCCAGTGCTAACTTTACCCTGGCCTTCCTGCAGGTGGCTTCAAACCAGGTGATCCACTGTATGGTCTGTCACTACTAGTTGGATAATATTTTTATAACTTGATCGTAAGTTATAAATCTTAAGTAATTAATAAGACAAAGCAGGTGTGATATCCCTTTATACTATAAGGCAACACTGGTTTCAATACTCTCAAAAGCGAATCAGTCGTTTACATAGACAATGACAGCATTTTATGAATGATGACTAATCTGGGACCATCTCTTTAGGAGCACTTTAGGATTGACATTCACTGCCACTGATCATGCTTGCAGTTTTCTGTTCTTTGTATTCTTAGTGCTTCCAATCAAGCTGATAGATCTCAATCTCACACTATTTCTGAATGTGGCATGTTCTTTGTTCATGCCCAGCTATTATTTTCACACAGTCTTCAAAGTTCCTGTGTCCACGAGTGCTTTCGCAGCATTACCAGGCTTTATCCTGGATTAATGGTTTCCAGTACAACTTATATTCAGCTCCTAGCATTGTCAGCTTAAGAACAAGACAGACATCTATTAGGCCTGACTTTCTGTTGTGGCTTCCTTTTATGTTGAGATGAATTCTTGATATTTTTAAGAAGGTAGGAAATTATTTTTGCTTTCTGAGACCAAAGATTGATTTACTCTTCAAATGTGATTATGCTCAAGCAAGATAAAGTAATAGCCAGGTACAAATACCCTGTAGGAACCTCAGATTATGTCATTAGGTTTTGATCTTTATTTGTGCAAGTTCATGCCATGAACAACTTTTTTAATAGATAAAATAGGTGCTTCACTAGAAGTACCTTACATCTTGAATCAGTTGTTGAGTTAGTTAAAACCCATTTGTTTTGCAGTTGGCTTTAAGTTACCTTAAGCTTAAATGTATAAAAATAATTTGTTCTTTAAAAAAAACCTATTTTCTGTTGTCCTTTAATTGTTGAATGCAGGTTCAAACTACATAGTCTACAGGATTTCCCCTTTACAGGTTTGTGTTCAGCTCTTCCAAGATAAAAATCTGATGGAGATACATCTAATTAACATTGTGTTATTCAATGTTTTTCTTGGGAGAAATACAAGGAGTCATTTGATTTAAATAGCACTTGGATCCAGTACTTTTAAAGTTATGAGTAAAAATCCCAATCTAGCAACTTTGTAGAAGTTTAGAGATTTAGGAAATAGTCTTAGAAAATTATCTTAGAGGTGGTATTATTCAATTTATTAGTTAAATTCATAATTGATAAGACAGTTCCCTGGTCTCAAGAAAGCAGATTGTGAAAATGGGCAAAATTGAAAATATACATAAGAAAACTCACTTTGCTAATTTCTACTTAGAAAAACTTAGCTTTTTAAAATTTTGAGGATTTGCTGTTAAAATAACTTGTAATTTTCATGTTCAACCTATTAAAAATATCCTATCTATTTTTTAACTCTTTTTTTTCCCTGCTTTTCATTTTTCTTTTCTTTTTTCTTTTTTTTTTCTCCTGTCTGTTTGGCATTTGGGCATGTTTGATGTTTTAATCCTGCCCATGTCCAAGAAAGAACTAATATGTCTCTCTTTGTGGTTTGGTTTTTTTCTTCTTTCTGGGTGTTGCTTTAGAAATACGGCATATTTAGGATTTAGGTCTTCAATAAAAAACTAGAGTTCCTGGATGAAATAGAATGTAAATATGATCAGATACAGACAATCAGTGATGGTTGGTATGAAATGGACTCTTTTTTTTTTTTATTTTTTAAATGAGGACACTAAAACAGACTGGACCACAAGGTACCTGATTGAATATGTTGCAGATATCATACCAGGGATAGAAGTGTGGATGTTGGGGTTGTTACATGGATTTGCTCAACAGACTCGTTACAGAGAAAGCTAAGGGAGCTGAGTAGCCATTTTCCTGGAAGGTCTATTCTCTCTGATAGGTTTCTGCACGTGGTAGGGGAAGACAAATGCCTAAAATAACATCTAAACCATGTGTTGGACACTTTGGGCATCTAAATACTCTTCTGAAATTAGCTAACATTGCTTAGAGTGCAAGTTAACTGAAGGTAAGTAGTGGCTTAAGGACAGACTGCTGAGTAGACGGCACCAACTTCTCAAATGGTCCATCAAGCAAAATCGTATTATGATAATTCTGTAAAACTATCTGTTTGTCTTGAAGCATAATCCAGGGTAGCTGTCTGGACTCCAAACTTGGTTAGCCTGCTTGGCAGCAGTCTGGTGTGTTATGTCAGGTGAGGATATATCTCTTTGGCAAACAAAACTGATATGTAAATAGATTCTTGTATTCTTGTTAATGCTAAGCATGCCAGAAATCTGTAAATATGGGTGCTACAGATGAAAGGATCAACCTTATAATTAGAGTTAACTACAGATATTGGCACATGCAACAGCAGTCAGTGATAACCTAAGTTGGGAGTGATTTTATTTACTCCAATTTAGCTGAGCTCACAGTCTAGTGCAATAGGTCTAATTTTAGGTTTCCTTAATGTGGAAAATTTCAAGGCTGGTAAAGCAAAGCAAAATACTAGCTACTTGAATGTTTCCAGTTTTCTGAATTACCTTGTGCTGAACAGCTAATGTTTGTGTTGTGAAACAACCATCTGTTTTTATAGTTTGAAGAGAATCTCCTTCAAATGTTAAATGCTCTAAAATGTGTTAGTGAAGAGGCTGTCAGCCATTTGTCATACTACACCATTCAAAACTTTCCATGCACAGTAATAGCAAGCTGAGTTTCTATTCTTCTTTGTATTGATAAACTAGTATCAAAATTAAAGGTAAAAAATTACTTAGCCCAGTTTGGACTGTGTACTGTGACTAATTGATTATTTTTTATCTGTCCTGAGGAATAAGAATGTGTTTACTTTTCTGAACCATCCAATTTTTACTGTAACTTTGAATAAAAACATTCCACGTGTTTTCTAAGCAGAGATGAAAGACATAACCGAGAGTTGATCAGATATGTGTGGATGGGTAATAAATAGCTTGACAGGTGGAGATGTTGCAGAATATGATGCCTCCTTGAGGAATTTCAGAACAAGATGAAGATTAAACATGGCAGTTCTCTGTTTTGGTTTGTACTGAAAGAAAGAGGAACACATCTTCTGAAACAAAACAGGTCCCTTAAACATATGGGGGATTTTTCAAGGTTGGCTTCAAAATAGTCTCTAGTGCTTTTTTTAACTCTGTAGGATACTGTGCACAAGGCACTATGCATATGCTGTTCACCACAGTATCCCAAAAGAACTTGTTGCCCAGATGGTGCAAACCATATGCCTCCTGATAGTTTATCTGTGTTTGGGAAATATTGTCTAAAAATATAAGAAAGGTCATAAGACTTGTAAAAAAACAGTTCTAGTGAGTTTCTTTTAAATAATGCTCTGGAGGTATTCAAAGTTGGTTTGTGTGGTTTTTTTGGGGTTGTTTTTATTTTTTTACTTTCGGGAGATGCGTGTAAATGTTTTATGGTAGAGATGAGGAACTAGGGAATCATACTTGCTCAACTGCAAGACCACAGCTCTTAAGGCATGCGTGCAGACTTCACTAGTTCATATCACTGCATAGATAGTTTTTCTCCATAGGAGATGCTTAGGAGGAGTATAACACAAGGCTGGGTGCTGGGTCTCTCCCTTACCCCCTTCCCCCAGCTGTCTGAATGAACCTTTTTGGAAATGTAACGATATAGAAAGCCAGTTAATTTTGGGATTTGTTCCTGTGTCTTCCATAACTCATTTGATTATTACCAAAGGCTAAAGAAGAAAATTATCTTTGCCCATATGTAAGTTGTTTAAATAAGTTTTCTTTTTTGCTTACCTGGCACAGATCCACAGAGGAAAGGCAGTCTAATTACATTTCCAGCACAGGGGTTCTTTGAAGTATCAACTAATTAGGAACGGGCATTGCAAAAGTTTAGACCAGCACTCAGGAAAAGAATGCATCGTGTAACCATCACTAATTCATTAGGATAACCAAAGCTTATTTCCTTTGAGTAAAGATTTGCACATTCTCACCTACAGCACTGTACTATATATAATACTTCTTTGTAGCTCCTCTGAAAGCACAACTCTGTGTAAAAGTAAATTAGCCAGCCAAATTGAAAGGCTAATTGCCTTGAGCTTCAAGTACAAAGGATATCCACGCTTAGATTTCTTTGCCAGCTGCAAGAGGCTGAGAAGATGTGTTTTCAGAAATCCTAACAGGGTATCTCATGACACTTCAGAATTTTAATGTGGTGTCATAAATCACTAACTTATTCTTGCTCCAGTATTGTTTGCAGAATCTATTGAGATAGATCAGTTCTGTGTACTGGGGAGGAAATGTGATGAAGGGACAACCCTGTTTAGTCTGGTAACAGCTTATGTCAAATACCTGAAAAGGTCTTATACTTTACATTGCTTCCTCTTATGATTTTGATCAGAATAAAAATGAGTATTTCTGATTTGAATCAGAACTTATTTCTGCAAGAGAGAGACTGATATGGCATACAACCCCTTTACAGACTTAACATTTTTCTGGATCATTTCAGCTGGATATATGGATGCTCTTCTGTGTTTTCCTGCTTTGTTTTTCTTGTTTTCCCATTCTCACCTTTCAATTTTTAATTGGGTCTAATCCTGGTTAAGTAAATACAGTGACAGCTTTTGTAACGTGTGTGTCACTCCAGTGAGATTGACAGAATCATGTCATTTTTATGGGACATTTTAATTTGTGGATATTGTTATATATCAGCTTCTGCTAAGACTTGGCTTACACCGTGCTGTATTCAGGCTATACAGAATTGGGAGCTTGCAGCATTGATCAAATGTATTTTCTCCATATGACACTTCCCAACCTTCCTGCCTTTTAATTAACACATATTCTCGTTTTTGCTCTTAAACCAACTTCTAAATACTTCACAATACTACGTATAGCAATTACTCTAAATTATTTTTTGGTTTCACAGAACGTAATGATTATGTAACATCTCTTTATTCTCAGCTCACTGACTGTAGTCTCAAGTAGCTGCTGCTGTTACATGATAATGTTATTGAGCTATGTGTAAACCTGAGGAATGAAATGGCCCTGTTTCATATCTGACTCGTGGTGGGTGAGAACAAGTACCCCCCAGAACTCTTCACAGTCTGTCTGCAGCAATAAGCTCTTTTTGAAAGGAAAAACCACTTGACAGATGTATGCTTGCTTAAATTTGAGTGACTACAAAGTTTAGAGAACAAGAAGAAAGCTTTTTGGTTTGTGGGGGTTTTGGTGGGTTTTATTTGTTTGTTTGGGGGGGGGTTGTGTTTTTTTGTTGGTTTGGGGTTTTTTTTGTTTTGTTGGTTTTCTTTTCTATTACAACTTAATATGTATGTACATGTTCCTTTCATAAAAGTTTAAAGCATTCAGATAGCCTTCTAAAGAAAGGTTAGCTTGTACAAGATAAACTTCATTCATGGTGAGATTCATAACACTGACTCAATACAGAATTTTATTTGTTCTGTATATTCTAGAACCAGGACATTTCAGTGGAGATTTTCAAATGTGTGTTTTTCCAACCTGAACTTTAAAGAAGAAAGGCAGGAGACAAAATTTTGAAAACAATGGAAACTTTCTTTGCATATAATAAACTTTTTAGTTTTTGAACAAATATATATACACCACAAGATGTGCTCATTTATGGTAAAAGCTGTATTACTGTGTGAAAAATGGGCATACTTTAAAATCTCAGTGCATGTTTGCCACCATCATTTTCTTTTTAAAAACTCTAGAAGAGACTAAACAAAGCTTTTCAAACACAAGTGATTTGCTTTACCAAATGTTCAGGTCTCCAAATCCCAGGAGGATGAGGGCTGGGATTTCTGTTAGGACCTGCAGACTTCTGAGGGCTGGCACAGTTCTACCTCAGGCTGCGTGGACAGGTTCTCTCCAGGGCTGGACTGATCAGAATATGCTGCTGCAAGCCCTCCTATGCTCAATGTAGCCATTTTCTCAGAAGTGACTTGCATCTGCTGCTCCCATCAGTTGTTGGGAGGTCATTGCTGCTTATAATCAGGCCACCTTTTAATTTAGAAGCAGAGCTCAAGGCAATGAAGGTTGTTTTAAAATTTCAGCTTGGGTTTTTTAATTCTTAAATTAGTAGCAATAGATTGCTTCAAGGACTCATTTGTCCTGTGTATGCAACTTCGTCGGAAAACTGAATTTATATTTATTTTGTTTGTTAAAACAAAAGCGGAACTTGGGCAGTGATTGCTTTTTATTTGTTTGAAGGTTAATTTTATTTCTAGACTGGCAGCTGGGATGCCTAAGGGTGCAGGCACAGTGTGTGACTCTTTGCTGTGCTCAGTTGTTCTTTCTGGGTGTGTCCATATTTGTAAACAATTTTGGTGGTGTCAGGACTGTACTTTTGAGCCAAGTGTTCTGATTTTCCCCATGTACCCCGCTTTAGTCCATATTTGAGCAAATACCGGACTCTAGTGAGGTTTTGCTCCGTTGGAAGACAGTGAGCAGAACCATGCAGTGCAGGAGTGTACGGATCTCGTGCTGCAGTAATAATGTGCTGCTGCAGTACCAGCCTGGTGCTTTCCAAAATAACCCTCCTTGGAAAGGCTTTGGTGCTCTTTCAGGCAGCTCTATCAATAGTGTTCCTTCTGGTCCACACAGCTTCCTAATGCAGATGTTTGCCTCTGCCAATTTTTAAAAAAGGTATCCAAACCTACTGAGCTTCATTAAGATCTTATAGATGACTGAAATAATTGCGGAATTATATTTTGGATTATTTTCTGTCTGCAACCAAACATACAAGATTTCTGACAGGCCAGGATTTTTAATCTGTAACCTATTTTATTATTATATAATTATGTTTGTATGTGCAACTTGTACAAGAATTTTTGTTTCAAAATCTCTTGTTTCAGAGAACAAAAACTACAACAGTGATGTTGAAATAAAAATTTACAGAAAACAAAGGGACTAGGGGAGGTTATTTACGGTTTAAAATACATTGAAAAATAACAATTACTGAAGCTCTAAGCAAATTAAATTTTCAGATGAAAATACCATCTTAGCTGAGCTGAGTCAAGGATCTTGGTTGCTGGCCTTGAAATATGATACTTACACTTAAATGATTTAGTGTGACAGTCTCTAGCCTAGGTTTTCAGGATCACCAGTATTTTGTTTTTAACTTAATTAGGTACCTGTACTCTATGACTATTTTTAATAACTAGTTTTATTTTTATTTGATGTTTATCTTAATGTATTGTTAATATTGTTTGTTCGATGACAGAACTGTCACCTATAAGAAACAAATACATGAAATCTATTTAGAATACTTGATCGGTGAATTGTACTAGAGAAGGAATCTGTACAAATACTAAAATGTTAAGCATGGGTTAGAGTTAGGAATGTGATGAGTTATTCTCTTACCATATAAATGACTTCAACTATTTCTGAAGCTTTTTCCTTTTACACCCCTGTGCCAGAGAACAGAACAGACTTTCTCTTGGTGATATGCTTACCTGGATAATGAGGGGTACTCTAGTGTTACTTGTGAATACTACACTCTTTTGGGAAGGATTGCTGCCACGTTTGGTTTCATTGTTTGTGTCTCTCAGTGCTCCTGCCTAACAGGGTGGTAGGTGTACACAAAGTTCTGTGCTGCTCTGGTTCCCAGGCTGGAAAAGGGACCTTGTGTTTGAAGTCTTTTGCTTTTGAAAGCGAATATAGGTGCACTCTTGCCTAGAAGGAGCTGCTTTTGTGCACAGCTCTCTGAGCCAGCCTTTGGCCATCCAGCGTATTTGGGTGGTGGGGGAAAAGAATAAACAGCAAGTTTTGTAGCTAAGAGAACAGAATTGTTCTCTATATGAGTTACCTTAGAACCCCCATTTCTCCTTTGCTGGTTTAGCACCATACCTTAAATGAAATACAGACCTTCCCCCTGTATATATAAAAGTGTTCTTTGTGTGACTTGATTCATTGATCATGATGAGGTTTTTATTCTCTAGGGCCAGTTAGTATTTCAGGCTCTTGGCTTGATGTTTAGGGACTGTCATTTACCATGATTTTGTGTAGTTCGCGCAAGACTAACGTCTACCTGATGTTCCTCTGTACAATAGTTTTGAGTTGTGAAGGTATTGATGGACTAATATAGATAACATACAATTTTTGTATGAGGCTGAAGATTTGGATGTATGTAAGAAGTGGAAAGGCTTCATGAATCTTATTTGAACAGTCTGCTCTCTTCCAGTCTTTCCGTAGCATCTCTTGTTGGCATCCTTTTTGTTGAATAATTGTATTTGAAGCAGTGGGCACTGCTATGGTCATTGGAAAGTAAAAAGCTCTGGAACCAGTGTTCAGTAAGGCAGAGGAAATGTATTTGAAAATAATCGTAACCTCTGCTAGAATGCAATAATAAATCTGCTTTAAAATAGAGAGCTTGCAGAACTAAATAATGAGTTGTTGTGAGTTGCTGTGCACAGACTGTGATATATTGCCAACTTATTATTTCTGAGCTCTGTGGTGTGTCACAAATGCATTTATTTCTATATTAAGCAATGCCTCTACAGTTTGGAACCTTATTTGTTAGAACTGGTCGTTGGGTCATGCATTATAGCATTTTAAAAAAGAAAATGGAGTTTTAATAGTAAGGATTAGTTGCTATCTAGTAACAATTTTGTGTCTTTTCTTTGTAGGTATGAAGCGTCCATTAAGTCCTGACCACATCATTGAAGATGGGATTATGAATCAACCAGCTGTTCTACGGGCCTTTGAAGAAAAAGGACTGAGGAATGAGAGACAGGATTATCAATTAAACAAAGAAAAAAAGAAGATACTGTTTTCCTTCTGTGAGGTGTGCAATATACAGCTGAACTCTGCAGCCCAAGCTCAAGTTCATTACAATGGGAAGTCTCACTTGAAAAGAGTGAAGCAGCTAAATAATGGAAAACTCCCTACAAGTACAGCTCCTGGCACTTTGTTTGCAAGTACAAGCACAGGTACATAACTAGTTTGAGATGTTGGATTTTGGTCAAGAATTCTAAGGAAGCTTTTAAGCTCTACCTTCTCCACCCAACATAACCATTAAACTTAATATAGATTAATACTGGTAGTTAATAATATTTTGCCATGTTCAGAATTACTGGTGTATTTCTTTTCCTGTGAAGCCAAGTGGTATTGAGGCAATATTCCATTAATGTGGGATTAATTACTGTGTTGCACCTTGAGATATGGTCTATTTAAAAGTAACTGTTGTGGATCCAAATACGCATTTTGTCATCTGCTTTTGTTCCCAAAAGAAAGTTCTGGAGGGATGCTACGTGTACAGGAGAAACTTCTAAAATAAATCTAGTAGTGGAAAGATAAAGGAGGAGAGATGGAATTTACAGGCCTGGCCCTTTCATTCTTTCTGCTTTCAGCCATCTGGGTTTTAACTACTCTCACTCATAGAACCAGTTTAGGTTGGAAAAGACCTGTAAGCAACAAGTAATTCAAAATAAGACGTTTTACTTACTAGGCAACGCAAAAGTCTAAACTGCTTGGACAAAATGCATTTAGCATGCACGATGTAAAGATACAGAGCACACAAGCTTTTCTGGGTTTTGGCAGGGGGTGGTGGTGGTGGTTTTTTTATTTCAGTGTTAGGCTCAGTTCTTAGGTATTTGAGAAAAACCCAACAGATCTCAAATCTTCATAAAAGAAGTTTTCTTAATTGTAAGATTTGTTTTTGTTTGCTACATGAGGACACTGGCTTTGGTTTTTTTAATTTTGTTTTGTATAGAAGCAGTCAAGGTGCATTGAAGGGTTTAGCTTTTTCTTTTTTCTGATTTTGTTTCTTGTTAACTAATTTGACTTGTTTTGAAGTCTGTGGTACTATTTTGTTTGATTTAGAACTAAGTAGTGTAAGGGTATCACCTGTGTAAGGCGTGTGATCCAAAAGATTAAATTCCTATTGAATAACACCTAGATGAGTTAATTGTGTGCATTCTTAAAATAACTGAATATCTATGAGATATTATGATTGATTTAAGATTCTTCTGTGTGCTGATCTACAATGCAAACATATAAAAACCTTTCCTATTTTTGTTGGTTTTTGTTATCTGAACCCCTTCATCTGGTGCCTGTGCTGTCATTCCTGGGGATCACAGCTGATGCGCTGGCACCATTACTCAAAGAGTGCTCTGATGCTCAGAATACAATTGTGTGCTGGAGCACATGCTTTAGGGTGACTGTATAGCTTGGGAGTTAAAATTCATGTTTCTTTGTACTTTGTTCACCGATCCCTGTATTAGACTACATCCTTGTTGTGTACTAGTTACGCTGGTCTATCCAGTGCATGTTGAAATAAGCATTCTGTTTTCATAGCTGAGGGATATTGTGTTCATAGTGATGCCATGATGACTTTTTGCTTTTTCTTTTATACCCCTCTTATATACCCTTTTATATAGCTTTTATGTACCCTTAGTGCTTTTAGCCCACATACTTATAATTTCTTAAGTTGGATAACTTAGCTGAGACCTGATATTCCATTAAGCCAAGAGACCAAACATCCTGAAGGCCCCGAAGCTGGGGGTCAGAAAGCCCCAGACACCAAGGTCCTCTCCAGAACACATTCTGTAAACTAAGATAGGCCCATCCAGGGGGGGACTCTTCGGAATGGGGGATTCATTCGAGCCTCTCATTGGGCAGTCTCTGATAGGTATGCTAATTTGCAAAGCCTTAGCTGTATTGTGTGTGGGCATTTTCGGGGTGTTTTCTCGGCGCATTCCACCTGGGAGGAGAGAGCACCTTAAGGATCCTTAAAATAAATATCAAGGTAAACCCCTTCTCCCTTTTAACTGTGTTTGGCTCTGATTTTAAGACCAGGGAAAGGCAACAATAGCATTTAAAAGAAAGGCTTACAGTAGACAATTTATTATTACTATGATCACATAAACTATTTAATATACTGTTTAAGAGCCAGTGGGAGAACAGGATTTACTGAGATGTAGTTCCCAAAGAACATTTTCCAAAATAAGTGGAAATTAATTTTCTTATAAATTGACATTATCCAGACTCAGTTTTAATCCATGTCCTCTGGAGTGTTATTACCTCTTGTAATGTAAGTCTTCTTTTCCCATTTCTTCAGCTAACATTGTAAACAGAACTAATTGTGCAGATGGTAAGAGAGCAATTATATTAATCTCACCTCACCAGTGAATAGACTTTATCCCACATGCAAAGGAAGCAAATAGCCATTCTCATACTTCACTGTTTTAGCTACACCCTTCTAACAAACCACCTAGTGAACAGTTCAGCACACCTTAGGAAACTTTCTGCAAAAGTTCCTGCCAATGTCAGGTTGGAGTTTTCCTCTGTGTTCAAAAGACAAATGTGAAATTAATAATATTCCCACTGGAAAATGAGGTGACTGTAAAATATGCATGACTGTAAATTTTCCTTGACACTTCAGAAACCAGGATTACAGACCTGCCAGAACTGTCTTGATTCTGTGTGACAGAATTGATAGATCACTGACTCCAGTTCTCCCTGACACTTGGTGGACTTTCTTATAAATGGAGATGAGACATACTTTCATATTCATTCTGTTTTGTGGTCCTCTCTGTGACAGGTGGCCCTAAGTTGTTAGAGAATGACCTTTTAATTTTTTATGTCCACTACATTTTACAACTATAAGCTCAATTTGTTGTTCTTAACTGGCTGGTTATGGTCCTTGTAGGACCACTATTGGAGTGTTTATTAAGATTTGATACCTGGGATTCTAGGTCCTGGTCATAATACCTTTTGTTGTAGAGATGAGGGGCTTATATATTTAGAGTCTAAATATAATTGTGGAGATGAGTTTAAAGTTACTTCTTTGTATTTAGAGTAAGGGTGCAATTGTCATAGGACTTAAAAATGTATTTAGCAACATATTTTTCTAAAAAATTTACTCTATTTCTTGTTTATTTTGCCTTGCTAGTTATTGAAGTATACAAGCTCTTTTGCTATTGTACCTCTACCTGCAATTTAAATTACTTTGTAGTAAGTAAGATTCCATATAAAATAAAGATTTAAGAGCTGCTTTTCTTTATATTGCCAAAACCAAGAAATTAATGGACTAAATTAGGCGATTTTGGTGATTTGTTCCACTCATTGAACTCCTCCTTTTCTTTACATTGGTGTTGAAAACTGTGTGTTGGAATAAAAGAGTATTCTGCTTGGAAAGTACACTGCACATGGTGTTAGAGCCTTCACTATTGCTTACGTTAGTGCTTGTTTATTACCAGCCATGCCCATCATGTCTTACTGCAGCTCAGGCTGAAGTTTGCCAGTGCTGCCATTCCCGGGGTCATCCCTACCCTTGTGCCAGGCATATACGATGTACGGACAGGCTGCCGTCAGAAGGGCATAAATGAAGTGTCAGGAAAGTAATGAAGTGCGTGTTTGCCTTTGCAGCTTAAATTGGAAATCATTTCATTTATTTCCTGTAAAGAAAAAGGAAAATAAAGGGTGTTTTCCTGCAGCCTTGGGGAGATGTATGTTGGAGTGAGCCTGTTTAAAGCGTTTCAGTCCGCAGGCCTTGCGGTGCGTGCAAGCGGCAAGCGGCGCGGGGCAGATCCCGGCTGTGCCGGGTACCTGGGATCGCGGCTGCCCGGCACGGGGCAGATCCCGGCTGTGCCGGGTACCTGGGATCGCGCCTGCCCCGCGCGGGGCAGATCCCGGCTGTGCCGGGTACCTGGGATCGCGCCTGCCCGGCACGGGGCAGATCCCGGCTGTGCCGGGTACCTGGGATCGCGCCTGCCCCGCACGGGGCACGGGCTCCAGCACCCGCTGCTCACAGGGCCGCAGCCAGCTGCGAGCGTGTGGCACGAGCTTGGCTAAGTGCTA
This sequence comes from Pachycephala philippinensis, assembly GCA_013397055.1. Lineage (NCBI taxonomy): Eukaryota > Metazoa > Chordata > Aves > Passeriformes > Pachycephala > Pachycephala philippinensis. The sequence goes on along the minus strand of VWZT01005591.1, from coordinate 10,874 downwards.
ATTAAAGTCTGCTCGCTTCCCCTCTCTGCTGACAGCGAGCTAATGAGTTAATTGTTCGAGGGCTGAAGAGAGGCGGGGGCGATGCTCCGGCGGCGGGGAAGCGACAGGCGGGAGTGCGGGATGCGAGGCTCCCACGCGATGGCGCTGCAGCCCGGGCCGTGCGCGGAGCCGCGCATTCCTAGTCCCAGTGTTGGGAGGGATAACTGCGGGCTCTTCGCTAATACCCGGTGGGGGCTGCTCCGTGCATGGCTTCCCTGTATTCCTCCCACTTCTGCCGAGGTGACACCGATTTTGCTCCAGGAATTCTCATTGCTTCTTCCATGGGGTGGTATCACCTGGTGAGTCTCCTGGTTCTCTCTCTTTTGCCCCCATGATAACATGGGAACAGTTGGTGTAGTTTAAGGAAGTGTACTAGAAATGCCTATCGAAGTCCAGATCTCACAGATCTCTGGAAACGCGTAGGGAAGTTTCATTTTTGTTCCAGAAAGTGTCCAGATTTAAAAAGTGGGCAAAGGAGAATCCTTTTTCCCTGAGTCTTAGGCTGTTTTAAAGAACAGATGTGCTTTAGGGCCCAGGTGGCACTCATTAATTCCCACGTGATCTTTCTGCAGGTTTGGCTGGAGGCGTGGTTGGGGTGTCAGGGTGTAGTGTATTCTGGTAGCAGCTTTGCCTTTTTGTTCGTGAAATCTGTGACGTTGCAGGACAGTTTTAGAAATGCTGTAGGACCCTATGCCATGGTTCTTTGTAGGGAACAGTGCTACAAGTTATTGTGTTAACACTGCAGTACAGAGGAGATAATCACAGGTTGACTGCCTGAGGGATTATAAACACACAGCACATTTTGTGATCTCGTTCACAGCAATGACAGACAGGGATTTGTTAATACAGCAAAATAAATACATAAATGACTAAACTTCTGTTGTGTTTGTGACTTAAATCAGGTCACAAAAAGGGCCTAGTAGTGGGAGTGGAAGGCAGAACGTAAAACAGCAATTTTGGGCATGGGAGAAGAACAAGGGACAAGGCAGGGTTTCTTCCACTTTTGGCAATAGAGATTACAGCTTCTTTGTCTCTTTGTGCAGTGCCATATAAATTTGGAAGTCTAGGCAACCTATCAAGTTAATGGAGGCAGGGAGGCTTACAATTAAGGAACTCAGAATTATTCTTGACAGGATCCATGGACTGTATAGCTAACTTGCATATTAGTTAAAAAAAAAAAAAAAGAAAGTGTGAATAGTGTCTTCAGCCAAAAAATTAGACAGACTGTTGATTGACATTGAGAAATTATACTGAAAACATTCCAGATAGCCTTAAATCTACATTCCCAATCTTGGCCTTATGCATGTGAGGAAGATTTTTTTTTTTTTAATATGAAACTGTGGAAGAAATTAGCTTCCAGATGACTAGTGCAGGATTAAATTATGGTTGGTTACAACATAATGAAACTGCAGTGCACTGCTCTCATTTCAGTGGAGTTTTTCCTTGCTTTTTGTCAGAAGAATCTAATCCTAAACACAGGTCTTTGTATGTAGGTTTTAATCCTTATCTGGGCCAAGACTGGGTTTCTGACAGGTAGTTTAGTTGCCATCTAAGACTGCTTTGTGCCAACGTAAGGCAGAACAGAACTTCTGCTTACTTTAAGCCTCTTGATCTAGGGTCCTCAGTTCCTTCTCAATGTTCGTCTTTCATTAATCTAAAAAAATACAAGGATAATCTGATTTTTATTGCAGAAGATCTTTATGAATTATTCTACCAAGTACTCAGAGGAATGCAAGGCAGCAACCAAAAGTATCTTGAAAAAGTTTGTGACCTGAGTGCCATTAAATGTGTGTATGCACAGCTATAGAATTTAGTGCAGGAGTCTGTAGAGGAGAGGAGGACAGTAGAAAGCACTGTGAACTTACTGTTTTTCTGCTTTGGGCCAAAACCTTTTTTAGACTAGTAGAAGGTCAGCACTTGTTCTGCCTTCCATGCCTGATGTCTACAGCCCGACCTTTCAGAAAGCAGTTTCAAGAAAGCTGCTGCTGTGGGGGCACAAAGTAGACCAACTCCTTAGGGCTTCCGCTCTCTGGCCCCCATGAGAGGGAGGTTGCTCCACAGTTTGCTGTCCTACTCCAGGTAAAATCCATTTTTCTCATTGTAAAATATTAGGCTCTTCAACTAAAAAGCAAAACTATTACTGTCTCCACTATAATAGAAATAATAACAAAGAGGTACATGCCTGTAGTGAAACTTAGCTTAGTGAGCTGTTGAGAAACTCTTGGTATTTCGCTTCTCGCAGCCGGGTATGTTGACTTTCTTCTTATTCGGTGGTCTCTTGAACAAGACTGCATTTGGTGGATGGTACCACATGTTTACATTGAGTCTCTCCCACCATTTACTTAAGAAATAGGTAATGGTACGTAATGCTTTTCTTACAATATGAAATGTATTTATGATAAGTAATTGCTGGTTTTCTTTCACAGAAGTCATCACAGAAACGTAGAAAATGCTGAATTGGAAAGGACCCATCAGGGTTATGATTAGCTGCTCTGAAATTAAGCAGATTTATTACATTCTTTTTGGGCGCTTGGTACTCCTCACAAAATGTTGATGATGAGAGTTAATATCAAGGCCCAGAAGTGACATTAAAGTTGGTTCCTTATTTGCCAATAACTACATTCTGTTCTTTGAGTAGCTCTGTGAAAGTACTGGTAAAATTGATAAAAATACTAAGTAGATGATATGTGTGCTCACTGGTAGGTTTCAGGAGAGAATTGGGGAAATCATTATTTTATTGAGGTCAGTTGTTTTAAAGTAGTTGATAAGTTTCATCAGAGCAAAACATTGAAAAATTCCCTAATGGCAAATTGAAAACCATAACTCTTTGGAAGTTGGTAAAGGTTATCAGGCCAATTATTCATCTCTAGGCTCCACATAATTTTCTTGGAGGTGGGGAACACATGAATGACATTAAGCAAACAAACGGAGTATGTAGCTGTTATGGAAAAAAGTGGTTTATAGGGGGTGGTCCTTTGGGTGGAATGTGCAAGGATTTCTAAACAAAGTTGGACAGTACATTTGGCACCCTTTGCCGCTACTTTGCATAAATATATTCTCATAGCAAAATTACTTCCTGGACAGCTTAACCTCTCTTCAAGGGCAGTCATGCTGTGGTAAAAAAATCAGCATTATGTCATGAGAAAATCAAATGTTCTGGAGTCTAGGACCAGAAATACAGGTGCTCACCAGCCATGGTTTCAAGCTGAAAATGGCTGCAGGAGTAGTGGTGACAAAACTTCTGCTTCAGTTGGGAGCATATCCCTTGTCATTTAATGACTTTGGGCATGGCCTGGAGAGCTTCTTGAATCGGTTGAGTTGATGTTGCTACAAGGATTTCTTCACTGTCTCATTGAAGGATGTGATCCACTGTTTAGAGGTGTAGACAGCTGAGAAAAGGGATGTATAAATTCAGACATTTTTATTCATGTGCATTTCTAACCATGATTTCTGTATTAAAACTACTGGAAAATATAAAATAATGAAGTTAGGTTTGTTTTATTTTTTTTATCTTGTAAAAGGGAAGCTGCTATCTTCTCTATATAGTAAGTTTTCTCATCTGGGATCAGATCCTGTCAAAATTTCTCTCATATTTGTCTCATGAGCCAGCAGTATATTTGGATAACTGTACAGGTAATATAATGAAAAAATCCCATGTCTTTCCAGTTCTTGAAAACCTAGTTATGATTACAGCTGTCTTACACCGTGTATCTCTGGTGTGAGTATGCCCAGCAACACATGCTCTCTTACCTTTTTGGGGAAAGAAAACCTATGAACTACCTGAAAAGACAAAAATACGTACATTGCAAGAAGTCCATGTGGGAATAGGAATAGCATGAATTTAATAAGCCATGGAGATTTTTCATAGTAAGTACTTTAAAATTACTGTTGTTTTGGAAGGATGAAGGCATTGGTCATGTAATGTTATGCTTTTAGTGATTTTTTTCTTTTTTTGGTACAAATACTTAATCTGCTAGACTCTACAGGTCTTTGTTGGGTCAGTATTCTAAATTTTTTCAGCCAAATATTTATTATTTTTTCTAATAGATACCCTGTCTTTTAATATATACAGACTTAGTCTGTTACATGGTTAAAAAAATACTTATTTCATTTGCATAATTTTGAATTAATCTTATTTAGGAAAGCTGTAAGGAATCATTAATTTTTATTGCTGGATTCCCCCCCCCAAAAAATAATGAACCTCATCACAATACAGGCTGCTGATTCTCCTCTGTCTCGTGTTCGTTGTAGAAAAGACAGAGCTATTTTTAACATTTACACAGTCTAGATAGGTGATTCCTCGTTCTGTGTGGTTTGGAGCTGAATCTGTAGAGCCTTTCATAATCATATCCTTTTTTTTTTTTATGGTTTGTTTGAATTTGATCTCTGTAGCTGATTCCATGCATTGATAATGAAGGCTTGGATTGCCTGATTCTCAGCATAAATTGAGGCAGACTTCTGCTTTGACAGTGCTCTGTGTTTCGGTACGCATGAAGATACAGAACTGAAATTGCTTTGCTTTCTTTACAAATGACTCAGAGTGTGCTTGTCCTTCCCTAAAATGTTGCCAGCGTGTGAAGGATTTTCAATGAGCAGTGCAATAAGCCAGCATCTGGGAAGGTTTGAGGCTGCTCTGGTATAGCAGTGAACCGTCACACAGATGTTCGGGGCTGGAGCCAACACTCTGTAGCACCGTAGATCATTTTGGTCACATACTGGAAGTTTTGTTTATGTAACTTGGTTGCTGTTAAACCTGCTTAAATAGTATTGCCATAATGTGGAGTGGGCTTCCCAGTAGAGGTGAGTCTGTTTTTTATTATTAAACTTCACTGAATTGCTTTGTGCTACGACGTTAAGAGTGGATGCTTACATGTTTGGCATTATTTCTATGTGCAGTGCATTTCTGTTTTAGTTATTCCAGTGGAAAGGATAATAAAAATGGCAAGGCATAAAATGCATCTTTTTCTTCTCTTCTTATTTCAGTATTAAAAGTAACTAAATATGTGGCAAGCTCCCTTTCCTTGCTTGCTGTTTGCAGAGGGCATCTTTCCAGTAGGTGACTTCCTATGCATTTTAAATGTTTTTGAATGTCAGTGATGCTGTGTTATTCTTGTAGAAAGAAGCTTATTAGCAGTGTGAATAAATACCTCTTACCAGAGCTTGCTTTCTGGCTTGTTAAATCTCAAAGTATAGTTACAATGATGTGTGAAACACAAGAGCTGTCAGTTTCTTCAGAGAAACTAAAAAAGTAAAGAACGAAATAAATTGTATACTGGATTTGACATCTTAGATATGTCTGTCATTGTTAATATTAAAAGTTATGATCTTTCATGCCCAGGACAGCTTCCAGTAATTCATTTGCACTGACAGCTTGCTTTGAGAAGGGTATAAAATTGCTGTCGCTTTTCCCCAACCAGTTAAATTTGAGATTTAGTGCACCAAGTTTTATTTAAGGGAACAGATAGTGTGCTAAAGGTAGCCTGTGAAGTTCTAGTAGTAAATCTTTAAGCTTGAAAGAAATATTATCGTAAACTAAACAGACTTTGTACTTACGTGTTTCAAAAAGGGGGTTTTGTTGAGAATTTCGCCTATAGCAGAACACAAAAAATGAGTTCAGCTGAGTTACTTATTAAGCACTGCTGTTATGCGAATGTTGAGTTGGTGAGGTGAGACCTCCTATGATTATATTTGTGTATGCTGATAGTAATTTTCTTAAAATAAAACAAGGAAATATGTTGAAAAATATTTATTAAAATGTTTTTCTTGCTTGCTATAGAAATGTCTGTGCTTACTATGTAAAGACTGCTGTGTGGTTTTTTTTTCTCCTGAGGAACTAGGACAGCTCATGCTTTTTCCTGCTAAATATATTTATGAGGCAGCTGTTTTATAGCTTTCAGCTCCAAAGTTATAGATAAGTGTGTATTTGTTTGACAGAACATTCGAGAATTTCCATTTACTGCCAGTACATGTAAAGCTTGGCTAAGCAGACTGCATCAGGAGCACACACCATTTGTATTAGCCAATCTGTCTTTGCAAGTCCCAGGGCCACTATCTTGCTAGAAGCCACTGTGTGCTTTTGAAAGCATGAAATTAGTTTTATACTGAGCACATAGTTTCTCATTTAGCAGTTCTTTTTATGGTAATGGTCAGTTTATGGTTCAGTGCCAGAATTTTGGTGTTCTGTCAAAGCCGATAGCTTTTGCTAAGGTGTTCTTTGGAGATAAAGACAAACAAACAAAATCCAAAACAACACCCCCTGACAAAAATGCAGTTTGTGGTGGGGATCCTAGGGAGATGCAAATAAAAGAAAGTTCTCCCTAATGACCTAACTCCTGACATTGCTGATCGCATTTTGGAATTATTTTGTTGTAGTATTTCAGAAAACATTTGTCATTCATGACATAAAATTATTAAATTAACTGTCACCTTTTTATATTTCAAAAGATTTTTTGGTTGCTTTTTTTCCCTATGACATATAAAATTGCTGTCTCTCAATGCTAGTTTTCTCTATGTGCTTATTTAATGATAAAGGTTAAAATGCACTTGAAAAATGTATCTGAAGCACCCTAAACATTCAGGATGATTTTTAGACAGCAGCTTTAGAATATGTTACAAGCTTTCCTCTTTCTTCAGCAATCTATAGAACTCAAAATAAGTTGTTAGTGAATACTTTTGTAAAACCTTCTTTAATACATATAATTCATAAATTGATGAACCAACTTATTTTTAACCTGTGTCTCATTCTTGGAAGATTATTTTTCTAACTATGCCAGATTTATGACTGTTCCCTCCCTAGGAGCTATGCTTGATGAAAGGTTAAGGTGGCTAACATTGTGCACTTCACTTGGGTTACTTTGTCTAGCCTACATTATTCTCTCTTGTATATAGGCAACTTAAAATTGCATTGCTTTTAATCTAGGTCTTCACAATTCTGACTTGATCCTGAAATAAGCATTTTTTAATGGTACAATATTTGCTTTTTTGCGCAGTTCTGTCTGTAAGGAGCAAAATTTTCCATTGCGTTTTTTGTGGAAGATGTGGTGAGCTCTAGAGCTGGTAATGTTTCTTCTGTTAAGTGCTGAGGAGAGATCCTGTTCACCTACTGTTGTTATTCCTTCCTGGGAAAAGAAAAAGCTGGAGGTCATGGTTTCCAGAAGTTTAGTTAAGAAGTAAATGTAAGATGGTGTACCCATTTTTTATTATTCCATCATGGAGGAAAAGGACAAGTAGAAGCTGTGATGACTGCCCTTTGTCACAGGCACTTGGAAAGCACAGCAGTCCCACTTCAACAAAGCTCCCTTTTCAAAACCGTGTTTGGATGCTTCTGTAGTCATGCAAGAGATGCAGACTGACAGCATAAAAAAATATATATTGTTGTCATTTTAGGACTTTTGAATAAATTTGCTTGCTATTTTTCAGTGTGTGTTTAAAGGTTACCAGGCAGAAAATACTGTGAGCGTTTGGAAAACAACATGTAACATGTTGCTTACCATAACATATAAAATTTGTTTTATTTCTCTAAGTGTTTGAGCTAGAATGCCTTTCTTTGTCCTCTTATTTTTGGGGGATTCTTTTTATCCATGCTTTTTACCATTATGAATACAAGCTTGCCAAATTTCAGTCTGTTCTTTTTTCCAAGATGGTTTTTGCAACGTGCTTTTACCTTCAAAGATCTTTCATCTTCTTCCAAGTGTCTTTAGTGCTGCTTGTTTCCCCTACTGCTGCCATTTCATGTTGGTAGTTCCAACTGAGAGGGAAGATCTGGTATGTTTGTTATGCTGGACAAAACCACTTCAGTTCCTGGTGTGGAGCTCCATTGTTTCTGTATCCATTCCCTAGCCATTTCTGTATTGGATTGTCAGTTATTACATGGCACTGTAATTTTAATTTCTTCTCCTCTGGAAGGCATCAGTGTTAAAGTGTGGTGATCTTTTGCACTTTGAGAGTGTTCAGGGGGTAACAGCTTCTCTACTGCCAAGGTGACTTTACAAGGAGATTCTGAAGACAAAGACACTAAGCTAAAAGGAAAAAAAAATATTGGGGAAGTGGTATGTTGTGAGCAATTCCATGTTAGTCACTTGACTCTGGGATTCAATTCTAGCTGTGGAAATCTTGAATTTTTTTTTTTTAGTGAAGGTCACTGATGAATCCTGCCAGAGGAGATGAGTGCACTGAGAACTGTAGCAGCCCTGTTGAAGTTTTACTACTGAAGCTCAAGTTTATATGTTTTTTCCTGTCTGTAGGTTAAAGAGCCAGATATATTCTGGAGGTCTCACCCAGAATGTTCAGCCAAGAAATGGTCTTTTTTTTATATGCTTTCTGTTTTGTTGGATTTTGAGCTGTGCTCATAACATGACTCTGAAGGGAAGATGAACTAAATAACTTCCCTGTTTCACATATGCTTTTTTGTTCCTGTAAGGAAGTTTTCTAAAATTATTTTTTTAGTTGGAAGTGAGGAAAGCTGGGTATGTATTGATCTCCAGAGGTGTAAGGAGAGTGCTTTTGTATTGATACCAGCAGTCAGAACAGATGAAAGGGTAAACTCCTTAGCTTTGGGTAGGTTCAAGGCCTACACTGAAATGTTTGTGTCTCTGGCTGAGCAATGCAGATCTTGGGAGGAGATGAGGAAGTCTTTTTAATACTCTGTGAACAGAGGAATACAGGTTCCTTAAGGACTTAGGTTTTAAAATTCATTTAGTGGGTTACAGGAGCTGCTTGAGGGAAAGGATATGACTATGAAAGCTCAGTGGACAAAATTTTCCCTTTAAGCAAGTTGTGAAACTGTCAGACTTTGGGTAGGAATTTGTGTTATGATGCATTTGGTGACACCACTTGTTAGTATATGGGTTGCTCTGGGTGGTGTGGGAGATGTGTTCAGATCACCTGTGTTCAGTTGATGAAAGGATGTTTCCATATCAAGGGACTTCTGAGGTTACTGCGGTGCGTTCAGTTTTGGGTTTTTTTGTTTGGTTTTGCTAGCTGTTCACATTGGTACTGTGTGTGTTTTTACTGAGCTAGAAAAGTCAGAGCAGATCTCTGGTGTGCAAGTTTCCCTTTTGCTTGCTTCAAGCATTCTGTGATGGCAGAAGTCGAAACACGGTGCCTGGGTTTGTAACTTCCACCTGGGAGTCTCCCATTTTCTTCAGGCTGTTTCATAGTAGGGGTGGAGAGATGAAGGCAAAGTAAGAAATCATGTAGGAAGTTCTTAAAATTGTCTGGTTTTCTGCTCAAACTGGATTCAAAATTTTCACACATGTGCATCTCCTCTGGCTCAGCCTTGAGTGTTTGCAGTGATGACATCCTGAAATGTTTTGTGACTGAACATTTAAATATGAGCAGAAATAGAGACTTTTTATTCACCAGCCAATCAAACTTAAGTGAAACGTGGAGAAAGTAAAGAAGTGAGGAAGATTTATAGGCTTTAGAGAGGCACATCTGGATAAAGACATGCAGAAATCACTTCATCAAGAAGAAAACAGACTAGCTGGAAAGAACTGAAGATTGTTGTTAGGAATTGCAATCAGTGTATTGTTGACAGCTTTGTTAGTGGTACCATTTGAGCTTGATGCATCTCTAGTAAGGTTCTGAATAGTAAAAATCGATCCATTAAGTAATCATTGTAGTAACCTCATTTTAAGGAAACATAAATAGCTCTCAGCTCCTGTGTACCCAGGTTACTTCTGAAAATAAGATTTAAGCTTTTCAGTCACTTTGGCAGCTGAGCTAGGGCAGAGACTTTGAAAAAAAGCCAAAACTGGAACACCAGGAGTTTATTTACTGGGGAGCAAATCTTTATGAAAACATCCCCAGGTTCTGGATATTTTAAACGTGGTTATAAAGAATGGAAAGTGATGTAGTTACAGATTTGTTCTTGATAGCTATTGACAGAAACAAGGACAAATCTGGCAGAAACAAGTAAAAATATTGTTGTCCTTTTATTTTATCAGTGGCAAACACTCATTTTAATAATTCACCCTCTCTAATGAGTATTTCTCCTTCAAGTGAAAATTGTCTTTTTTTTCATTCAACCTTCCTCAAGACAAATAAGTCAAGTTTGTTTCAGAGATTTTCAGATTACCTTTGCAGAAAAAATATTTGAGTTGGTATTGCTGAGTGTACATTAGACTTCGACTCTGGGTCTTAGTTATTGCATGGTATCTATGCTGTTAATACCCTTCTGCAGGTAATGTTTCTCCACTGGCAAATCAGTGAAGCATAAAATTCAAATCAATAAAGTAATATTTTATCAGCAATCCGTAAACTATATATGCCTTGTAACCTAATTACCCATGAATATGTGAGTGACAAAACTATTTACTTGAATAATTTATAAATTCTTAAATTTTAGAAGATATCAAATATTGCTTTTCAAATGTTGCTTAGATCAGAATAGCCACTAGTAAAGAAGTGATAAACATGAGAAAAGCGTGATTTATAGAAAGATTAGTCTGAAATGTGTATCCAAAATATTAAGTAATCTTGAAGAAAAAAACCCCAAACCCTTTGATATTATTTCGTATGCTAAGCCCAGCTATATAATTGTAATTTTAAATTTATGGAACAGATATTTGATTTGTAAACATCTGTCAGATAGTTAGGCCAGATTTTACCCAAAACTATTGTGTTGTTCACAACGTGATATTTATTCATTGATTATGCCCAGGTTTATTGGAGTCTTCTGAGAAATGGGACAAAAATGAGATACTGCAATAACGGGTAAAAGCTCTTGGGGATTTCCATGCTCTGAAGGTGCTCTGCAACTTAAACATGTGGCTGCTCCCCCAGCTCTCATGCACATACATGCTCACTTGTTGGATGTTGCTTGCGGCGGTGCC
>VWZT01005590.1:565901-636373 GCA_013397055.1 Pachycephala philippinensis | reverse complement strand
GGGGATTGTCGCCGGCGAGATCGGCGCCATCTTAGGTCGGAGCGCGGCCTGGCGTCCCCGAGCGGGGCCCCCGCGCTATGAGGGCTCCCGCGGGCCGCCCGCGGGCCCCGCTGGCACCGGGCGGTTCTGCCCTCGAGGGCGGCCCGGGCAGGGCTCGCTCCTCCCGCCGTTGGCCGCGCGGGGCCCTCTGTGGGCCCCGGGCGTTAACGGCGAGAGCGCTGCTGGCGGCGCGGCGCGGCGCGGCTCGGCTCGTGCTCGGCTCGGCCTGGCCTCCTCCCTGCGTGCCGCGGTTCTGCTGTGCGGGCCTCGCCCAAACCCGAGCCTGCAGCCCGAGCCCAGTGCCGGCGGTCACCCGGCGCGAGGGGCGGGACGCGGGGCGGTCAGGCTGGAGCGGCAGCTGCTCGGCTGTCCTCGGGACTCCGCTGCTCCCACGGCCTGGCACCACCGCGGCTTGGCAGCGTGAGCTGCTGGCGGGCTGGCACCGCCAATATTGCCCTTCCCTAGGCGGAGCTTGTGCTTTCTCATGGCACAGAGGGCAGCGTTGGCTGGTGCGGTTTGTGTTTGAGGGAAGTTGGTTTATGCTTTGGTTTTTTACAATTTTCAGGTGCAGTTTCAGCTTGGTCATTGTTTCTTCGCTACTAAACAAATGCAGCCCTCAATTAGAACCCAGTTGTTCCTAGTCCTGGTGGAGCTGTGGATTGCACATCCTCATCAACTAATGTGGTGCAAAGTTATGTGCCTGTATGGGACGTTATCCGAGAAATACAACATGTAGTCCCTTGTATGATCTGTGTTGTAAATAAGATAACTTCTCTGGGCATTTGAAATGCAGCTGTTAAAGTGGGGGGGAAAAATTACTTGAGTAACAGATGATAGCTGTACGAGGAGATGCTGAGGTCACTTGGTCTGTTCAGCCTAAAGAAGAGGAGACTGAGGGGAGACCGCATGGCAGTCCTCGTGAGGGGAAGAGGAGGGGCAGACGCTGATCTCTTTGTGGTGACCAGTGACAGAATCCAAGGGAATGGTTTGAAGTTGTGTCGGGGGAGATTCAGGTTAGATATTGGAAAAAGATTCTTCACCCAGAGAGTGGTTGGGCACTGCAATAGGCTCCTCAGGGAGTAATTACAGCACCAAACCTGACAGAGTTCCAGAAGAGTTTGGTCAATGCTCTCAGACGCATGGCGGGATTATTGGGGATGTTGTGTGCAGGACTAAGAGTTGGACACTGTGATCTTTGTGGGTCTCTTCCAACTCAGAATATTCTATGATTCTATAATGGAAAGGTGACAAGGCTAGTCTGAAAAAATTGTGGTTAATGTAAATGTCCTCACTCTTTAAGCTCACTATCAATTTCATTCATTTTCTTTAAACCCCAACCAGGGGTTTAAATTCTAATTTGATTTTAACCCAATCCGAGGAAGTTCTGAGTATTGGAAGGCTCACTTGAACTTAACAGTGGAACAGGTAAATTCCCATTTTAAGTAATAACTTTTTTCAATAACTCTTTAAGTCTCATTGTGGCTGCATCTACTGTGATTTTCTATAGTGCCAATTTCTGTCCATCCTTACAGTGCTCTTCTACAGATCATTCTGCCGTTTTCACTGCAGCTGTTACACTCTTGATACATTTACTAATGTTGTATCATTTTTTTGTTGTTTCTATGTGAGAGCTTTTAAATCGTAACTGGAAAAAAGAGTTTATAAATACAACTAGCTTTTAATAAGTTAGGTATTTTTGAACCTAACTGCCGTGATAAAGATGGCTAAACTAGTGCTTTTAAAACAGTTACTTCATCAAAAGCTTATTGCTGTTTTGTGTAATGAGCTCTCATTTTTTTCTCTGTCTTGTATCAGGTTTTTAGTCCCTCACTTTTCTAGTAACTATAATAGTGTTCCAGGGACTTGCGGTTTTGCAGATTGTTGGTTATTAGTGCCTGCCTGATGAACTTCCATGACTATGCTTAGTTTTAGATGGGCAGTTGCTTTTAAAGCAATATCTTGACATAGCCTAATGATATTTTTAAAATGTTTTAAAGGACTTATGGTTTTGATGCTTTACCTTACAATACTGGTTTCAGCACTTTCTTTGAGTCTATGCATACAGCATTGCATTGGAGGTTTGGACCTCTCAGATCCATGGACTACCTTTAAGGAAATGTGTGTATAAACATGTATATGTGCTTATACATATTAAAAAATGAGGAAGATAGTCTATTGTCGGTAGGTTTGCTTTTCTTACACTGGTGTTTGCACCTCCACTGGGAAATATTTGAGCAGGGTAGGGGAAGGACTCACTGTTGGTTTTGTCTTTGAGAGCAACCAGCTAGCAGGATTCCTAGAATACATTTTGTGTGTTAATGTAGTTAAAGAAGCTAAAAATTTGGAAGCTGTTTATACTCTAAAAATGGATGTAGATGTTTCCTTTGGCAATGGAGACCACTTGCAGGAGCTGTTCCTGCACACCTCCTCTAATCAAATCTGTTACCCCTTACTGCAATTTTGATTGTTCAAGCTACAGATTTTTGACCTCTCAATTGTGCCAATAAAACTGTTACTGGGCCAGGTTATTTTTAACCTGCCCTGCTTCACACCATAGTTCTGTGCAAAGTTGTGCTGGCACGACTGAAGAAGCAGTGCAGGAGCAGGGCAGGAACTCATTAGGCCAGCTTTCTTCCCAGGAAAAAAGAAGGGAAAGCTTGGCTTCAAATTATAGCATTGAAATTAAAAAAAAAAAAAAGTTAAAAGATGTGAAATTAATCTTGATACTTGCCTTTTAAAAGCTGCTCTGCATTTTGAGTCACCTTCCTGATTCATAAAATGAAATATCTATAAGAGGTGTCTCTAGTTGGTGTCACTTTCTAAAAGCCCATGGCTATGTTATCAGATTACTGTTAACTGTATTTAAGAAAAAAATCAGCTGCGTTACAGTGTAGATGAGGTTATCACATGTACCTTGTTATGATTCTGCTAACATATAGATTGCTTGTGCTTATTTTGTTTTTAATATAAATTGTATTGCATCCTCCAAGCACATTTTATAATTTATTACTTTTTCCCCCTGAGGTCAAGTAAAACTAAATTCTTAAAATAAAAACACTGCTCATTTATGTCGTCTGTTCCATAAAAGAAGTCTCTGAAATAGTAATTTATTCTGCCTTAAAGTCTGTTAACTTTGTGTTATTAAAAAAAAAAATGTTCTAAAGAGTCCTACAGAAAAGAAAAAAATTATACAGTTAAGCTTGATTCTTTTTCCAACACCTGGCATGTGGCCCATGTCATCTCTGTCAAGTGGAAATTCACTTCAGCATCTTCCTTTTTTCCCCATACAAGAATTTAGTTTAGTATCCTGTTCTCTTCTTTCCTAGCAGCATGTCTAACTTCGGCACCCTAAACTGATGGAGGAAGCAAAGGAGTTTAGCTTTGCTACTTTATTTTATCTCAAGACTTAATATGTACTAATACCAGCATCCTCATTCTCATACAAGTAGAGGATGATTCTGTCTGCTCCCCTGTGATAAGATGTTACAGACTAATTATTTCTGCAGTCCTATTAGATTACTAGTACTCTGTAAAGAAATAGAAAAGTTTCTTATTTATTGTTTTGTTCAGAAATACTTTCAAGATTATGTTAAAGAATGTTAAAAGAAAGAAGAAAACACTATTGGCCATCTCCGTTTATTTAAAAAACAAATAAAACCAGTTGTGATAAGAGATATTGATCTTAATTTGGTTAATTCCAAAAGGTACATATTTTTCTTTACTGTATTTGTACATGACTTTTTTTTTTTACTGCAACAGAAAGTCTACAGGCATGAGGGACTCAGTGTAATGAGATCTATGCAAAATTTTTATGGAGTCTTAATTGATAATGAAAACAGTATGCAATACATTGTAGGTATGCTTGGGGATTTTGCTGTTGTGGAGTTTTTTTGTTCAAAGTGTTCTTTGTGGGTAGTTTGCTTGTTGTTGTTGATGTTGTTTTGTGGGTTTTTGGGAATTTTGCCTAGGTTTTGTTGGGGTTTAAAGAAAATGTGACGGTATGGGAAGCCCTGGTAAAATCTTGGAAAATTTGGGAGGCTGTGGTAGGTTGTGGGTTAGGGTGGGGTTTTCTTTTGTTTGTGTTGGGTTTTTTAAGATGCAAAGAGAATAAAGCTGTAATCAGTGTTTCACTCACTCAGTTGTGCCAGGTAAATTATGTGCTTTGTAGAAGGCCCTTCATATTTCTTATGAATCACTTACCTGGAATACGAGTATTTTTTAAAAGATACCTTTCACTGTGGCTTCCACTGAGGCTTCCTCTGATAGTTACTGGTGTTTAATACAAAAATAGCTTAAATTCTGTGGAGGATATCTTTGGTCTTTTCTCTTTAATAGCAAAGATGAACATTCAAGTAATTTTCAGAATGGTGATGTGGTATCAATCTTTGAAGATCTCCTATATCAGATCATGTTTGATCTATAAAGAACAAGGAGGAAGGGAGACCATTCTATGGGAATTATTGACAGCTGCGGTATTCCTTACTGAACAGTGAAGCATTTCATGAAAGTACTGAATGTTTGGCTATGTGTGTTTTTTGGGTTTTTTTACTGTCTAGTCTCAAGATGGCAGAATTATTTATGGAATGTGAAGAAGAGGAGCTAGAACCCTGGCAAAAGAGAGTGAGAGAAGTGGAAGAGGATGATGAGGATGATGATGATGAGCCAATCTTTGTTGGGGAAATCTCAAGCTCGAAGCCAGCTACTACATGTAAGACACCACTTTTCCATAATTTAAAACAGAAATTTCAAGGTATAGAAAGTTAAACTTAGTTTAAAAGTATAGAATTTTTAACGGTGTGACTTAAGAAACTCCGCATCTTAAGGCTGTATGTCTCTGTCTTGCTGAAAATCAGAATTCTTAAGAAATTCTGTCTTAAACCCCAGGTTATGCATGGTTCTGGTTCCCTCTAACCTTAAATCTCTGAGGTCAAAATAAGGACTTCTGAAGGTTTTAGCATTAATGACAGAGTTTGAAAGCCCATATGTACAAGGCTGAAACCCTGCATGCAATTGCTCTCAGTATAGTTAATATTTAGTTATATATTTGGGAGTGTCTCGCCACTAAAAGAGTATAAATGAATTTAAGTCTTCCTGTTAAAGTCCTTTTTTTTTCTCCACCTCTCATTTCATATGTTGGTGAACATCATTCTGGAAAAAACCGAAGTAACTGTCTTAAGTGTCTATAATAAAAGCACAGTCTGGAAAGTGATTAATAGGAAAATGTTGAAACCCTGTCTTTGAAGTAGGAGGTTTTTATTGATAAATTTACCCATCCTGTGTGAAATAGAGAGGTTTTTTTTCCTAAAGTTCCGCAGTTTTCTCCTAAATGCAGGTAGTGCAGGGAGTGAGGTTAGGTGGTTGTGATGACAGGAGATGTGTCCGGATTCCATGTTTGTCCTATGCTTGGGCTTCGGCAGGTAAGTAAAGAAGAGCATTTTTTTTGTTGTTACTGTAATTAGCTTTAGTAATGAAAGTTTTTGATTTCTGTGTATCCATCTTGTATCAATTTTCAAGAGCTTTGACCTAAGGTTTCCCTAGCAGTCACATACCCAAGACTTTATTTGGTGAGTCTCTGTGATGCTTGTATCCACGATTTCCATAGTAGTTTTTTGAAGGTGTGTAATTTGCAGTGAAGGATCTCAAGACACAGTGTTGCACTAGGCTGTCTGTCACATTCTGCTGCGTGGATTTCAGAGCTGTTATTAGCTGTTCAGTCATTTTAGTTCACAATACTTTCATCTTGCATCTATTACTTTGCTGCTCACTATGATAGTAAGTTTAAGCCTTCTTACACTAGGTTAAAAAAGTGGAAACATGATTTTAAACATTAAAACAATACTGAATCTGATATTTAAGTTCTGTCACCTGAAAATATTTTTTAAGCATGAGTATTTAAAAAATACTCTGGATACTCTGAAAAATTTGAAGACTATTTAAAAATTTGTCTAAGTTTTCTGCAGTTACAACTTTTAGAATGCCTGAAAAATACCCTTAACTGTTTTCTGGAAGGTCCAGAGACCTCTGGATTGCTGTTGGTCATTGGCAGTAGGTTGTGGCATAGAACAACTGTTAAGGCACTGGCATGTGTTGGAACAACAAATATGCCAAGTTTGATTGCAGTTGTTGTAGCCTCAAGATTTTTTCGTAGTCAAAGGACAGAAATAATTCAGGTGAAAACGATAATTTTGGCATGATTCTGTGAACTTCAAAAACTTTGATAAAAGATAGAGACTTAAAATGTTTGCTTTTTATTCTAGTGCTGTCCATACTTGGTCCTGACACAAGTAAAATCACTTATGGTATAACTTTTTACTTTATCTTTTTCCTTCCCTTTCCTCAACTTTTCTCTTTTTAATCTTCTACTTCACTATCAAAAACAGCTATGGAAGAATGACCTCAGTTCTTCTCAGGCTTGTAAGTAGTACTACCTGGCACTAGTCAGGCTTCAGTTTGTTATTGGTGATAGGCAAGATACCATGAACTCATCTTTGCTTATCACTGTTTAGTTTGCACCTGATAAGATGAAAAATTGATGACAAATAGAAACTCACGTGTAGGCCTTCATTTTTCTGAAAGGTATAGTTTCTACAATGCATTACTTTTTCTTAACCTTTTGCTGCAAGTATGATTACTAGCTTTTGTACAGACTGTGGAAAACTTGAAGGAAATAGTTAAAACCTCAACTTTGACCTGCTGGCAGAGAGTGATGTAGAATCAAGTGTCCCTTCTGATGTCCTGGAGGATTATTTTGGCTGAGATTAAAAGTAGTTCACACTTTGTTCCCTTTACCTTTTTCTGCAACTGCTCATTATTCCTACGGTTACCATTTGTTGTTCTTGCTTCCTTTCTCATAATGATACAAACCTGTAATTTGTTACTGCTTTAAAATGTAATTCTGCATGTCAGAATGCTTCTGCTTCAGTGCTGTTTTACCTAAACAGGACAAATAACACTTTGATGGAAGAGAGGAAAGCACACATCAAGTCTATGATGAATCAGTTGAGTCATGTAAATGTAGTTTATAATTTCAAGTAACTGGCTTCCTGAAATGTTCTTTTTAAAAGCAGTAAAACCTGCCTTTGTAATTTAGGATGTGTGCACATCAGACTGTCTTGACTATGCTTTGTGAGGCATAACTTTTAGGATAGCTTTTCTTTTGTAAATAAATGATGCTTTAGTTTAATTTCACTCTGGAATTCATGTATGAGGTATACATTTGTTAACAATCATAACATGTATGTGTTCAGCTAAATACCAAAATAATTTAATTCTTGTTTGTAGTTACTGTTATGTTGAAGTAAATATGGTGTTACTGTTACAGGACCAAATTTTATCATATCTTAAAAAATGCAAACCTGTTTAAATCTGTTGGTTGCAGCTGCTTTTTTATTAGTGTGATCTAAATGCAGGTGGCAGGTTGAAAGCTGTAATCTTCGGAACTCTACTGCTATTAGATTTATTTATCAACTTGAGAAATGTATACTAATGAGCCACTGCTGGTGGAAATAGCCTTAAGGTTATTAAACACAATGTGTAGATACTCTAAGATCTGTTGTTTGAGAACCTGATGTAATTTGACCCTGGTTTGAGAAGTTACTTCAAGCCTTGCTGGTTAGATATTGGAGAATGAATCTAATTTCATATGCATATTTCTGCAGGTCAGAGCAAGCAACTTGTCAGCAACACTAATGGAATTGAGAATCTGGGAGTAGAAAAGTATTTTGATTTGATGAATATTTTTGTAACTTTCTGAAATTGTCAGAAACCTCAGACTAAGACATAAAATGTCAGGGAATATCAGTGGCATTAGTTAGGGAGTAAATGTAATTTAAGAAATTGCATGTGCTTCTGCTGAGCTAGAACTCTGGACACAGACTACCATGTAGGATATGTAAGAAAATCAGTGCTCTTGTAATGCAATTCCAGTACGACTTCTTTGGTTGCTGATCTGTTGATTTTCCTTTCACATTGGAAAATGGGTATCATGAAGTCTAAAATCCAGTTTGTAAGTGCTGTATTTTGCTAATACAGAAGCAAATTGTGTCATTAGTGGTTTAGAGAAAATGTAGAGCAGTTCTAGTATTTGGGAAACATTATGTATATGTGAGAAAGAGATGTAAATAAATGCACTATAATCAGCAAATTTAAATGTTAATGAAATGGTCTCTTTTTTTGTTGTTTGTACTCCTATGTGTGTGTTAATCTGTCTCCAAGAAAATAAACACTGAGATTCTTAAGCGAACTGCCTTAACCAAAGAGAAGTGGAAGAACGTATCTTAATTTGTACAAATTACACTTGGTTTTGCCAGGCTTTTATTGTAGAAATAATATTTTAATTTATAAGTCAAATCCTAATTGGCTCAATTAATGTATATGAATGCAGCTTTTAAATTTGAAAAGCAATGAAGCTATTAATCTATTTGCAATTAAGATAAATGTAACTTTTGACAGATATATTGAACAGAGTCAACCTCAGCTCACCACGAAGGGGGATACAGAATGGTGCACGCAGTAGAGGTACTTTATTGTCCTAATATGGTAATTAAAAACAAAAAAATCCACAACACTTATGAAAGACTTGACTGCAAAATTATATAAAGATAACTTTGGAATCCTTTGCCACAGGTACAGTCACTACATTCAAGTCTGAGAGTCAGCAATACGCGACGCCTGCCTCCAGCCCTGGTGCTATGCCTGCTCCGACAGTGTTTCAGACTGTACCCAGACCTGCGACCGGCTTGGTGGGAGTTCAGCAGTTGACTGTAGCAGTGAATGTTTCAGGAACTTTGCAAACACTGCAGAGACCAGTTGCTGGATGTTTGTCAACACAGCAGATGCCTGGGTCAAGTTCTGGCATAACACAGCCTGTTAGCAGACCTGTAACCATTCCAGTGACAACACAGCCAGTTTCAAGAAATATCACAGCTCCTGTAGTGGCTCAACCTGTATCCAGGCCAGAGACTACTGCAACAGCACAGCCTATAATACTCAATCAGGTAAATCTTTATTCATTTAAAATATAAGAGGTATGATTACTTTGGAATAAATTAATGGAGAACATACTGACTCAGTCTAGTTTTAAAGATCTGGACTAGATTATGGACTAGCATTACGTAAACTGTGAAGATGCTAGGACCATAACCTTGCACTAGTAAATTAAAATACATGTTTGGAAATACTGATTTGGGAGACTCAAGTATGATAGCTTTAGTAAGAGTAAAATGGCATTAAATGAAAATCTTAGACACTAGAGAAATTACTACTGTTTAGATTCTTTATGTTCTGTGGAGAAATGATGCAAATTCGTTCTCGAAATTTTGCAGATTTCTTTGCTCAGAGATGGGTCCTCTGTATTGATAAATTAATTTCCTTTTTAAATAGCTTGAATTTAGTGTGTAAAGCAACTTGGTGGGTTTTCTGCCTGTTTTTTACAGTGCCTTGCTTGGGATTTTTGATTCTTAAGAGAATGCTGTAGTGGTAGTTCCTTAGTGAGTTTTGCTTTTCATTCATGTGGCACAGGAATGAAAATATTGTGAAACAATGGTATGGTAAAGAGGTTTAAGCAACCAAAAGTTGCACGATCAGCAGTTGAAACAATTTGGCAACATATTTGTTTTGCTTGAAAAGCCTAAGGGAATTGTGCACTTAGGTCATGTATCATAGACCTTCCTGGGTTGCCACAGAACCCCAGAATGTTGCCATGAGGGAGTTGAGTTAGATGCTGGTTGTGTTGCCTTATCTGTTGGACATATGTGAGAGAGAAAGAATGAGGATTAAAATTCCATATTTGTATGAGGTAAACTATGATGCAATACCTTTATTGAAAATAATTTAAGCTGAAATGGTTCAGACAATGTGCCTGTAATATTAGCTACTACTGTCAGGTTAAAATGAAGCCTGACAGTATGCACCATCTCCATTGTCCATGCAAGTAGACATACCTGAGGTTGTTTCAGTTGTTAGTCTTTTGGTGTAAATAAAAATCGTGCAGCTTAATGGATTCTGCATTTGCTGAGCAGGGCAATCAGTCTGAATGAACAGAGTTAATTAGGCCATTAAAACATGAGGACTGGAATTGGGTGTTCTTCTTAAGACTTGTGGCTAAATAATTGCTGATGAGAGGCTGTATTTTAAGAAAAACAGAATTAAAACAATGCAATGTAATCATCGCCTATCAACTGGCTAGCTAAATCTTTGGCAAATTCAGTAGGAAAAAAACTCATACTTGCCAATTTTGAGTCTTCAGCAGTTGATTGATAGTTTGGAGAGAGAAATTGTGGATGTGTCAGGTGAAATGGGTTAGCTAAATTAGTCTGTCACTGTTAAGAAGGCCTAAGAAATTATATAATTAGAAGTCCAGATATCAGTAGGATATCTAGGTTGCTTCTTTAGTCCTCTTAAATCTATCTTTTTAAAGCAGAACAGATTAATACAGAAAGGTTTGCTGCTTTACATGATGTCTACACATATTTCAAGTCTGAATTTTTCTATAAGTTTACTAATGACATAGTATGTTTTATTTAAATCCTTTAAAAGTGTGCTAGTATGTCCTGCAGAATATTTACTGCAAAAGAAAGCCCTCTCCTTTTTGCTTCACTCACACACACATGCTCATGTTTTTGTTCTAACAGACAAAGCTGGTAGGGGCTTCTACTGACAAAACCTCAGAGTAAACAGAGCTAGGAAAGCTGAACTTTTCCACGGGGTATACGTAAGCTGGATGTAACTCATCAAGACAGTAATGTCCTTTAAAGAATGAATGCAGCGGGCACTTCTTTTTGAGAGACATTTTTCTCATTTGTTGAGTTTTATGTCACTGATGAGGCTTTAGTTAAGTATTTATAGGGTAACTTTGTCAGAATCTGCAGGTTGTTTTTCCATGGCAGAGTAGAGAAACAGCTATTTGAAGAAGTTGCAGCCTGAAATAGGACATGGAAAAAGTTCTTTAACCATGTATTAATCAGTTCTGTCTATTCCAGGTTAGACTGACATGTTTTAGAAAGTGATGCATCCTTTTCTGGGATAACCAGTGCATACAGGTTCTGTGGTCTCTTAAAACTTCTGCTGTTTGTTGGAAGTTATCATCTTATGCGGTTTCTTTATAGTATTGACATTTTGATCATGGTTTTCATGAGCTCTTAATTTTTTTTAAGCTATCTTAAATGTAACATCCTGTTATTTGGATGTTAAGAAATTCTTGAATACCTTTAGGAAGTTTTGTTTGCGGTTTTTTCCCCTTGCTTAAGACATGGTGAATCTTCCATCTCTTCAGCTTAACTTTTCTAGATTCAGAACTGTATTTTCAGTTTCAGCATTATCTAGAATTTGTTTTCTTGTTTATATTGTTATTACCCCTTGATGACATTACACTTTTTATGGAGGAAGACGCTTGTTTGGTGTGCCTTTTTTAGAGAGGTATTATAGCTTAGTTTCTTGGGAAAAGCTCTGTGATTTTTAATCACTCCTGCCACATTGTCATTTGCTATTCTTAATGTTATATGTATACTACCTGTATTTTGGCTCATGTCCTTGGTTTGAATTTTCTTCATTCAAGAGCTCCTTAGGGTTTTTTGGATTCCTCAGCCCCTCCCTGTCTAATGCTTGTTTCACTGGGGGCTGCTGTTTTATAGTGATGATTTTTTGCCTTGGGCTTTCTGTGACATTTTTGTTCACACATGTTCTGTTTCTTCCCAACTTCGTTCTTCCTAAGTGGCAAAAGCTTCAAATAAGTTTTTCTGAGGTGTTTGACATTTGGATCTTCAGCTTCCAGGTGTTGAAACTTACTTTGAAAATACTATGTTGTGAAGATCACTGTGAGGTATGACTAGACACTGGCAGGATCCCTTTTAGGCTGAACATCCTTCAGAGTGCCTTTGCATTTTAAATACAGTGCAATATTCTTTAATCTCAGGATGTCAAAATATTTTTTTTTTCTGTGGGAACTGGTTGCTTTTGATCGCCTACTGGGTTGAAACACTTATCTCCTCAATTTCTCAACAGGTCTATAATTTGCCTCTTGTCAATGTTTGGTATTCCAGTTTTATCATTGAAATACCCCTTTCCAATCACAGGCTTGATTCGCTGACTTCCTGAGTAAGTCAGTCTGTTTTTTGTGTTGTTACTGTACTATGTGCTATGTGCTAACTGCTGTGCAGTTCCAGAAATTCAGAGATGATTTTTACTTCAGCCATACAGTTTACAGCAATTTTAATTCAGTCAGAGCTACTGTTGCGTTTCATAGCATAGGACTATCCTCTTCTTTAAGAAAAATTTGTCCTTAGCAGTGAAGATTAGAACATCCCTCCACTAAGCTGCAGCCAATTCTGTCTTTCCCTTACTTAACAGGCACTTTCCTCAGTCAGTGTGGTTCAGGTTCTGGTTGTTCCTATGTAATTTTGGGAGAACAAAGGTCCAGTACTATGCATTGTAGTTTTTCGGTGTGGGTTTGGTTATCAATTACCATATGGGCTTCCACAGTTAGAAAATCTAGCATGCAGACTATGAACCCAGTATTTTCGCTAGTCCCTTAGAAACCGAAAAGTAGTGGTGTATTACTTCTCTTCACTTGAGCCCTAGGAAGTTAACTTACAAAGATATAGGGTTTTGCCTTTCTGCATATGAGAGCACCTGTACGTGTTAGTTTGATTTATTTTTTGTTTCATCAATGTGGTAAGGCTGTTTTCTTTTGGTTTTTTTAAACATTTTTGTTTCCTAAAGGATTGGACGATATTGGGGGGTTTGTATGTAAAGTGACAGAGACAAATTACATTAAAATAATACTTGTCAACAGAAAAGGCCTTTTTGAAAATAAGGAGATGGAGTTTTCAGTGTGTCTGTTTTTACCTTTTTTTGCTTGAAGGATATGTTTAGTATATGCTGGGGAGATGTACCCATGCCATCAAAATACCCAAATTATGATCTTGATGAAAATTAAAATGTTGGCAGGACATAAAAACAAAGAAACTACAGACGAGTAAGAGATGCAGAGTTTGTATGTAGCTGTTGTAGTGGTCCCATTTCAAATATAAATGGTGTGCACAGGGCCCTGCCCTCTGAGCCTGCCACAGGTTTATCCCCTGAGCATTAGTTGTGCTTGAGGTGTGGCCCGCAGGCTGAGCTGCTTTGCTTGTCCTTTCACTGGCTCTTTTGAAACTGTTGCAACTACAGTAACACCTCTATGGTGACTGCAGCTCGTGTAGCTGTTACTCGTGGCAAATACAACACAGAAATTTAGTAATTACTTCCACAGCTACTCCTGAACATCTATCTTTAATTTGGTTAGAGTGAATTAGGTGACTCACCGGAAGAAAGAATGGCTGTTTATTAAGGTGCTGAAGGATCTCCACTTAAGGAGATGTACAATAAAAAGGCAGGATGGGGAGCAGTGTCTTCCTTTTTGTTCTGGTATTTAGGAATCCTAAACCAGATGATCACACCTGTTTATGTACTTGTGCTCCTTTAGTTTTATTTCCATTAACTGTGGTTAACATGGTGGTAGTTAAAAATGTGATAGCTTCCACAGGGATATTTTCAAATAAGTAGCACAATTGTGAATGGGAAGCAGTTTGTGAGATGGATCTTTTCAGCAAAATGTATTTTGGCCTTTGTCTCACAAATACACTGATGACAAGGTCTCTGTATGTGCATTGGATGTTTTTTCTCATTTGTTTATTTTTTTTATTTTAGGAAAATAGCACTATTGTCAATTTTTTTTGTTTCACAGTACAGCTTGAAGTGTAACCATTTGAATTATTTCAGAGTTGAAATTGCCAATACTTTTCCATTTCTACCTTAGTATTAAATTAAACCTAACTATTATGTTGGTTTTTTTTAACTGCTCATTGCTATTCCTGAAAATATTTCATGTTTCAGATTGTGCTAGGATGAATGGCCTATTAAAATGTGACCAGTATTGATGAATCTTGAAAAATGTTTCTCCTACCTCACCATCTTAACTTTGAATATTTGTAAAGAGAACAAAATTTCACGTTTCTTTTTCCTCCAAGTGTTACCTCTTGAGTGATCGGTGGAACTGTTTAATTTTAACAGTTTCCAGTGCTGGAGACAAGAAATGTGGACTATTTAAATTTTTAGGTTATGTGTACTGAAGGGCAAACCTTTTAAACTGAAGGATAAAAGAATACCTGTACTTGGAGATGCACAAGACTTAATTTAACAATGTGCTGGGTAACATGAACCAACTTTTAGGTTAGCTGGGCTTTGAAAAGATGGTTTGATTATATTATTTTCAGAAATCCGTATGAAATTACTCCACATAAAAGAAAAAAACCCTTGATGATATCAGGAATGAGTGCTCTTCCTTCCCCTTACTTTCACTAAAGCTTGAGCACTTAGTAGAATTTGATCTTAATATCATCTTGCTTTGAGAAGCTTCTGCTTGCTACAAGTTTGTGCTACTTTTGAGTTCTGGTTTTTGATCTTTTAAAATGCAGCTAGATGTTATGTATGAGTAACAGGCAAATGCCTGAGTTTAGGGTGAAGGAAGGAAGTATTTTGTTTTTTTGAAAAACAATCAAGTATAATTTGAAACATCATCAGACTTTAACAAAAGCATCTACAATTAACAATTCAAACAGATTAGTGATATTTCATTAAATGGTCTTTCCCAGATCTTAGGATTGTTCTTAGTATTCTGAATACACAGTATGAAAAATTAAGAAGCACTGGTGAGAATTGCAACCTTAGTAAAATGTCAAAAGAAACTATTTTGGGGAGATTGTAATGAACTTGATTTTCAGCTGAGTACTTCTGAGTACTTTTAA
The DNA here is from genome assembly GCA_013397055.1 of Pachycephala philippinensis. Lineage (NCBI taxonomy): Eukaryota > Metazoa > Chordata > Aves > Passeriformes > Pachycephala > Pachycephala philippinensis. Next base: position 621,551 of record VWZT01005590.1, on the reverse strand, counting down.
GCAGTCATATGTTTTTAAAATAAACACTTTGAAGCTTGCAAGTAAAAAAAATATTAAACCTAAAATTTCTTTTCCCTCTTGAAAATATCTTATCAGGATTATATTATGGATTCTCCACCAGATGCACCAGATAATACATCTGGTATACTGTTTGGTGTGAGACAGAACTCGGGAGTTCCACAGTACCAGACTGGGCCAGCAGTGAATGTAACAGGTGGGTATAACTGTAGTAGTTGATAAGAGAAAGAAACAACCTAATGTCATTTAACTCTAGTGCAGATCTTTGGGTTATAACTTTAAATAGGATTTCTAGAACATAGTATAGCTACTTTTTTCTTCCCCCTGTACATAATACTGTATAATGTTTAATGAAATAAACTTTGGAGTCTTGTGTTGTCAGACTTTGCTTTTCAGTGCATTAGACTGACTATAAAACCAGCTGATGTCATCTTAAAATGCTCATTTAGATGGGAAAAAGCATTGCCAGATCCACTGTATCTTTATTGACAGGTAAAGATTTGTTTTCAATATATTCATCACTCTTTGGCCAATGGGAATAGGAAAGACTGTTAGTAAAAGAGGGGCTGTACAGTGCCTGAAGGACTGAGTCTGCTGGATGGATTCCATGTGATGTTGATCTTGGTTTTCTGACTGCTATATGCAGGAGTTGGAGTAGATGGGATCAAAGGGATCATTCCTGAAAAGGAAGGGAAGGGAGAGACTATGTAATTTGACAAAACCCCCTTTTTTTTTTCAACTAGCTAAACTTAATTTCAGCGGTAAATATTTAACCTACCTAAAAAGAAGCCAAAAAGCACCTTTCGTGTGTGTGTGTGTGTCACAGCAGATGTGAAGTAGATTTGAAGCATGCAGTGTATTCAGTCATAAGAAGGCTATAACTTGCGACTTCCTTCCTCCTTTTGAAGGATTGTACTTTTGTTGTAACTGACCAGAATCCCATTATTCTGTTTGTAAGTTATGGGTGACAATGACTTCATATTCTTCCTGAGGTATCTGGTCAAGTACAGTGAATGGCCTGACTGGTCATGCTCAGAAGTTACACAGGACAGAGGGATAGCTAGTTTGCTCAGCTTCGTGTGATGATTTTGCGTTTCTAGTTTAGTTATTTACTCCAGATATGTACTGATGAAGGTTTAGTAGTGTATTTTCTTGCATGTGTCCAGCTATTCTGTTGGTGTCATTCTTGTCTTGTGTTAAATAGCTTTTTGTCAAGTAAGGAAATGGTTTGTATTTTGCAAATGGTTCAGTATTCCAGCCCTTGTTCTCCAAATAACAGGTATTAAAGTTTAATTGTTTGTGGGTTTAGGTTTTTTAACTTTGGAGACTTGCTTGCTTACTTAAAAACTACTTGTATTAGTCTTTCACTGAGGAAAAATGAAATGCTTAAAAGCATTGAGGATTGCAATTCAAAGCATTTTAAATGTGCCATACTTGGTCTATGTTTATTTCTGTAAGATGGCAATAGGATTTGAAAGTTAAAATAAAAATTTTATTACTGTGGATTGAAACATGAATATTTTTATGACACAGAAGGCAAGTTTAAGATACATTTCACTTTGTGAGAAGGAAGTGTCTGTGTATTTTGTGGTTTAGCTTGCTTGGTGAGGCCCTGTAATGAGATTACATGCGTGTTCATGTTTGCCAAAGCCTACTTGCCTGTGCTGCTGCTGTGCTTCCCTAATTCATATGCAGCACCGTGGCACAAGACATTCTGAAATATGGTATTTAAAAGCAGAATCCTTTTGGGAACTGGCTTTGATACTCTGCAGGACAATTTAACTTACGCACATGGATCATTAAAGACATTTTTTGCTCAGTATAGCATAAATACTTATTTCTGAGGTCTGAGCGGGGAAATGACAGGTTGCTAATGGACACTAACCAAGCATCTTGTTAGGCTGCTAAATAGGTGGTGGTGTTTGGGTGAACAGCATTGGTAACTCTTACCTGCAGGTTGGATGGCACTGGGGATGTATGTAAAATGTAGCTTGCTTCCTGAGAATATTGTGAGAACATTCTCCCGCAAACTTCACCCACTTGGAGGAATGAGAAATTACTGTAACTGAAAGACCTGTTGTGTGGAGTTGACTGGACTGCATCCATGAATTCATAGCTTCTGATTAATGAGGGGTGTTGCTTCAGGACAATGCACTAGAGGCCTGAAGCAATTTGGCTTTCATGTGCATATTCTGTTATCACAGTACTTTTGGTGCTTTTATTCTGGGTTACTATTTCTGATGTCTTTTTCCATCATTTATAAAATCAGGCCCAGCCAGCACAGATGCACAGAGCAGCATTAAGGTTTTTACAGTGATGGTGTGTGTTCAGAAAGCTGTCGGCGAGGTGGTGCTGCAGCCAGTATACTTCGCTCCTTCCTTACCATCATGGATGTGGTACACAGGAATATTGTGTGTATAAGGATAGCCAGCTGCTGGGAGTAGCTACAGAAGAATTGACTAATAGCACAAAGTGACCAAACAAGAATTTTCCCTGCTGTCCTGAGTACTTGAGTGCCTGTGGCCTTCGGTATAGAGAATTGGACAAACTAGTCTGGAACGTGGGTGATTCAAGGAATCCTTGTGTCCACACTGCAGCTGAGAGAGGCACTTTTATGATAAGAGGGGTCAATCTGATTTATACCAGCAAGATATTAAATAATACTTGGAGTTGGTGTGATTAGTTTTCAAAATAGGCCTATTTTTTTTTACAGGAACAAACAACAGAATTAAAATGTAAACCTATGTGTATTCTCCTAGTATTATACTTCTTCTGAGAGAATTTACTAATCAGAGTTGTACAGACTAAGACTACTTGCCTTTATTAATATATAAATGAGTCTTCAAAATTTTTATCACAGATGTGTTAAGCTTTTAAAATTAGAATTTTGAACGATTTTGTTAACATATGAAAAGTCCTTGTTTCCAAATCGGGTTTTCAACAGTCAAATAAAATACTTCACTGAAGATCCCTGTAAAAACTATGTGCACAGCTACACATGGTTTAATATACAGCAGCAGTTCCTGCTGTAGGTTGATGGCTGGATGCTCAAATAGCCTCAGTGATACAGGAGAATGCTAAGGTCATACCAGCTCCCTGGAAGCCTCTTCTGAGCAAGACACATGTGTCAATGTAAGCAGCTCACATACCTATGAGGGTGAGTATAGGTAAATTAAAACCCCCTAGGAAGTAGGAGCATCTAATATTTACCTGATCATTTTGTGAATGTGTGAATGAATGAACCTTAGGCAAACAATGCATGGAGTGAGACATTTGAGCTTAACATGTTCATTTATGTCAAAAAGAAGGAAAGGTGTGCTACAAAGGAGAATGTTAGGATGTTTAAGTATCTATATATCATGTTTTCCATGTATGAGGCACAGTGTGGCAAATTCTCCAAGATGTTCATCAGCATTCCCTGCTGGGAGTCTGCCTCTGTGCATTGAATGGGGAGATTCTCCAGATTGTTGGCTAAGTTTAGATGGTTCCCACTGAGTAAACACAACTATGGGTGCCAGGAGGCTGTTTTGTTTCTTCTCAGAAGTTTGAGTAATTTTATGTGACACAAGGTATTTCTATGTGTTGAGCTTCTTGTTACACCCTGACAAGTCATTGGAGCAGCTATACCGTTGGGTGGGGGTTATACCAGAATGTCCTTAGCTTAGATCATTGTGTCAAGAACTGAAGCCCTTGACATAGTTTATTATAGTCTTAAGGTTATTTGCAGTCTGTGAGTGTGAGAGGTTTACAAGACCAGTGCTGGCACTTCAGACTACGTGGTTTGTAGCTGTGTCTTTCAGGTCTACTTGAGGACTGATCTCTATGTTGAGTTTATGTCGTCAAGTGACAGAGACATGGGTTTCTGACAAGATGGAGCCAAGTGTTTATGGGCATGTTAATCAGCCACTGAACCTCCCAATTTCAAAGTTGTTGGGGGATTTTTTGTTGTATGGTGTTTTGGGTTTTTTTTTTTTAAAGTTTTGTTTTGTTTTGTTGTTTGTTTGTTTTGTTTTTTAGTGATTTTCTTCAGAAGAAATACTGCAAACAATAAGGGCATGTAATGTTCTTTCAGAAGAGAGCAGATAGATGTGCTGTCCTCGGTCATTAGAAGTTACAACACTGTTTTTCATTTTGCATACAAATTGACGTTTACAGAGTTAAAGAACAAACTAAAACAGCATTAACACAGAACCAGAAAAAAAGGACAGGTGTTTTTCAGCAGAAGTGCAGAGCTTGTTCCAAATAGTGGGCATTGCAGAAACCAGCTGATTAGCTTAACTTTGTTACTCTGAACTCACCTTGTCTCAGATTAGAGTGGGTCAAGATGTGAGAAGTAGGCCAAATAAATTCAGGTGGCCATAGTATGATTTACTGGGGTTTCAGAGGTGGGTCTGTGTCACTTTGCATTTACCCTTTTCCTGCTTCACTGACCCTGGCCTTCAGTCTAGAGTTGGATATTGTTTTCTTAACTTCGGTATGGCATTCTAGTTTAGGAGAATCTTAAAACTGCGTTTTGTGGACTCTAAATTGCAGATATCACTAATGTGTTCCAATTACTATGGGAAAAAAATGAGGTTCTTTAATTTAAAGTGCTGTAGGTCTACATGAGTGTGGTTTTGTATTTAAACCTCCTGCTACTTCTGAAGGCAACAGCGTAACTCCAAAACAGGCCAAGCCTAATGAGCTCGGTGCTAGAGGCAACTTGGCTGTTTGGCCTACAGATAAGTGTCCAACAGTTACACAGTCACAAAATGTATCTTCAAATGGTAGAAAGATGGAATGGTCTGGCTGGCAGTCCACGCCTCTGTGTCATGGGAAAAGCTAACACATCTGTAGTGTTTCAGTTGGTCAGTATTTTTAAATGCTCTTAAGGCAGTGTAAGTAACTGTTCTTATGCCATAAAATAAAAATAGCTATTCTGTGCAAGGATTTATATAGCTTTACAAATTATTTTACCTGAGGTTATTACCTATTCAAGTTGTAGACCTTTACTGTTTAGTAGGTAGGTTTGAATTCTGTAGAGCAATAATTAGTCATTCAAAGACAGATGATAAAAATAAATGTCCCTGACCTCATTCTCTTAGTTCAGATTTTCTATGTCAAAGAAGCGAGTAGGGGGTTGAAACTTCAAAACACAACCAACCAGAAAACCAAGATTGAAAGAATTTTTGAGTTGATTCTATGACTGCTGAATTTATGAACTAATTCTGGTTAGATGAAGGAAAAAAATCATTTTAGCAATGCCAGGCAAGGCAGTAACGACTTAGATTGTGGAATCCCCATCCTTGGACATATTCAGAAGTTGAGAGGACATGTCTCTGAATATAAGATTGGACTTGCTTTGGGTGGGAGGTTGCACAAAACCACCTCCAAAGGTCCAACCTAAATTATTTTGTGATTCTGTACTTGGACTAACTATTGCAAAGTGTGATTTGCAGTTTTCCCCTTTTTTTTTGCGGCAGCAGAGTTTTTGATACAGTTTGAAATAGTAGTGAAAGGGGAGAAGGTCTATTTCAAAGAGAGGATGTTCTTGGAAAGATCTGTGCTTTCCTGCAAGAAGAAAGCTTGTCTAGCTGTTTCAGAATATTAACAATTAGGGGCATTTTTCTCCTGAGCCAAAAGGTGCTTTCTAGTGATTGCAATAGGCAAGGATTTATTCTTGACTTTGAGACATTTCCAAGACATCCTTTCTCCTATAATGTTAAAATGATTGTTTGGAATCATTTCAGATTTGGGGTTTTTTGCATGTCTTATTTAGAGCTCATTTGGTCTTTCCAGCAACCAGAAGGAAGTGGCTATAGCATGAACATTGCAGCAAAAAAATTTCCTCCACCCTGTTTCGGGGAAAATAGATATTGTGCTGCAACCTATAATAAACAAAAGATAACTGAAGGATCTTGCTAAATTCAGTAAAAAAAGAAGTAGATTGTATTCACTGAAAACCTTCTTTTGCTGAGTTTGTCTTTAAGCCATCCCATGCTGGCATAGCAATTTTTAATCTGTCACAGAATCCAGCACTGAAGCACTGCAGAACACGACATTTTGCTGCAGAACTGGTTTTCTTCAACTCAGTTTGCACTTAGCTGTGATGTGTCAAAATGTTTTACCAACTGTAATAGTGACGACTTGCAGCACTGTTTTGTGGTGCATCTTTTACGTGGCCATCCGCTCATGTGAAGGACTTTCTGCTTAATAATGATTCTTAGCAAAACTTAACGAAAATTATTGTCTACCTATGGTCTGTCCAGGACTATTTTTGTGTAAAAATGTATAATACTGTTGCATGGTCATCTCTTAACTCATACACTTACTCATTCCCTTGTATTTATGTGTTTATTTTTATTGCATCTTTTCATAGCCCTGGCATGGAACAGTTGACTCTACTATTGAGATGTTTTTTCTGTGTTTAACTTTTAAACTACTTACTTAGTATGGGGTCTTCCAGATCTGTGAATGACTTGAGAATGCAAGAGAATTTCATCTGGAAAAGTAGTTCTTGCTCTGATGTTTTTTGGCAGTTTGGAGAAACCTCGAAGCTTGGGTTTATTCATTAAACTAATGCAAAGGTTTAATACCTCTCTTTTGTTCAAAAGGTATTAATAATTTATGTTGATAAGAGAATGTTAATTCCTTTAATTACTGGGAGTAATTATTAATTTAGAGGATTTATGCTCTAGATTCTCCAAAGACACCTTTGCTTAACCGAAAGAATGCATTTGAATAGGCCTAAATTCCAACAAATATCCAGGGAGAAATATCCTCATCATTAAGAACCAAATGGCGAAATTCCTTTCCAAAACCAGCTATCTGAACCCTATTGTGATGATGATCAGGTCCTGGCAGTAAACAGGCTTTATGTGTTCATTTGAAAATTAAAGTTTGTAAAACAAAAGCATCAAAAATTCATCCTATCCAGGATGGGGTGGGCTGATAGTGCACAGAAAGAATGCTTTCTCCCTACCATGCTGCCTTTATCTCCTCATTTGTTTTTTCCTTGTTTGTTGGTAAGATTTTGTAAAATCTGTGTATCAGTCTATATCAAATAGAACAAACTCCAAGTCAGTTTGGGAAAAAGGAGGTTTAGTTAAAAGATGCTTGTATAGCCTTGCTTATGGTTACTACAGCTTCATTGATAGTAACAGTTTTCATTTGAGATAGCATATTTTGCTAGAATACTACTACTAAACTGAGTATTCTGCTTGTGAATTGAGTCTTTATATGTTTTAAATTTTACAGGGACAAATGCTGCATCCAACACCATTAAAAATGGAGGACCTTTTCCACGGGCCTGTCCAAAGTGTAATATACATTTCAATCTTATGGATCCTCTAAAAAATCATATGAAGGTAAAATATTTTGGGGCTGGTAAGCATTAGAACAAACTCTATGGGCTTCTCTTTGGTTATGGAAGAGTGCCGTGGTTTGATAGGAAGCTGGTTTGGCTTCTGTCTGGTACCAAGCAGAGCTAAATGCTCAAAGTCTTGCAGTCACGAAGAGCAAGACAGGAGTAGGGGAGCTCTAAATCTTGCTACTTTTTGCCTCATTTTTCCAGTGCGCTGAAGGTAAGTGTCTATGGTAATAGGCAGCCAGCTGACCCACATCTGTATAAGATTGCAGCTGACACAAAGATGACAATGTAAAGGTACCTTTTTATCTTGATGTGTCACTTGGTACGTCAAGATAAAAATACTTCGTATCTAATAGATAAAAAAGTTGTTAAGCTGGGGGGAAGAATTTCATTTGTAGTTCATACTTAAACACTGTGGTAAACAAAACTTTCAGAAACTGAGCATCACTTCATCTGATTATGAAACTACTTATTACTGATTCTGGAAACATTGTTTTCTGGAAAATATTTATCATTTGGCAAAGATCCTCACAATTCTCAGGCATATGTATTCCATTTCAGGGACAGAGATATGGCTTTGCAGTCTGTATGCAGTGTGAATATCCGAAACAAAAAGGAGTATCAACTACTGTGTAACAGAAATTTGTGAGGATCTGAGTTACTGTTCTCACAGATGGTTCTGATTTACAGGGTTATGATACCCTAAACAGTAATTGCTGTCCTCTTTGGCTCTGAAACATAATTAAGCAATACAGATAGTGGAAAAAAACCCAAGCGTTTTATCTTTTTCTGATCATTATTTGTACAGAATAGCCTTTGCACTGAGTACATCAACTGAATGAAAGAACCGTTGAAGAAGTGTGTTTACTTAGGATACTGAGTTATAATTACACAGCAGGAAATTACTCCTTACTAGTAGGCTTATAGAAAGTAGTCCTGCATGGTAAGAACCATTATCCAGCAGGAGAAAAATTTGTCCTCTGAAACATTCTAATTTTATTGGAAACTTCATAGCATCTCCTTTATGAAGTACTTTTTACTTTTTAAGTGGTAAGTTTTTAATACGGCTGTTGGGCTAAGCATTCTTTATGTATACTTCGACATGAAGAAGTTTGAACAATGTCTATTATGTGACTCCGAATTCTGAATTTTTTTAATGCTGGAAAGAACTTTTGAAGGTTTCAACATATGTTCTCCCGTAAGAAATAAAGGATAAAACTTTCCATTAAGTTCTCAATAAACTTATGCTTGTCAGCAAAATACTTGCATAAAAACTGCTTTTCGTTCTTGTTATTAAATGTAAATGAAATAGAAATTTTTCGCAAGAGTAAGGCAACACTCGTATTGTTTTCTTGATTAAATTTATCTTACATGATCCTCTAAGAATCTTTCTTTTCAGTTTTATAATATATAGTGTTTTACTACTTAAACACTGGTTAAAGATGAGTCACTGTTTAAAATTTAATATGACTAAGGTCAGTGTGTCAGAGAATTAAGCTTTGCATCTAACTCTCGTTAGTGCCTTCGGTTTTTAAAATGCTGTTCTCATTGATGCAGTTTGGTGAGACTGATACCTTTGTTTCTCTGTCTCATCTCTTCTCCCTGTTTGCATCCAGTATTGTTGTCCAGATATGGTAAATAACTTCTTCCCAGGAGTGGTCAAAACAGAGTGTTTGAGCACAACAAGTAAGACTGCTGAATCTGAGAAAGGAAAACTGATTATGTTAGTTAATGACTTTTATTATGGGAAGGATGAAGGTGACCTCCAGCAGGTACAACAAGAGCAGAAGACTCATACGACATTTAAATGCGTCAGTTGTCTCAAAGTTCTCAAAAATAACATAAGGTATTTGAACTCGCTTCCTTAATTATATGTTAATCACTTAGAGCCCATAGTAGTCTCATGTATTAAAATTTTGTCTCTCTGGAGTAGAGTTCCTTTCGTACTGAAAACTGATAATATTGGGTGACTGAACAGAAATTAGTTCAATTTTTACTTTGCGTGTATGGCCATAACTTGAAACCTTTTACAAATTAGAGTACGAATTTTAGTGGTGTCTAACATAAACATAGAATTTTGTTAAGAGCAGTTGTAGGACTTTGGGGTTAGAAAGGGCAACACACAGTATTTTACAGTTTGCCATCTGGATTGATGGCGATATTGGTAGATGCGAGTGTTAATTCCCTTTAGGGACGCACAAGGACTAATAGCCAGTAGTTCACTTATGTAACATCTGTTATTTTGTTGGAGTAATTTTACTTCCAAATGCTGATAAAACCCCAGTAAGCTGTTTTAGTAGGTAGACAAGTTTGTGTCATCGTTCCTTTGGAAGTTAAGGTCACTGAACTTTTTTACATGCACTCTTCAAGGGAAGCTGAAGTAGCAGAATGTAAAATTGAAAAATGGACTATTGTTTCAAAGGGCACAGTCTGCAAGTTAAAATGAACAGGTTTATGCTAACATTAGACAACGTATTATTGAAAAAAACAAGTTTTCTGTAATTAAAACAATGACATTTGCTATTAATCATTAAATAGGCACTATTTTCTACTCAGCATTATATTTTAAGCTATTGGTGCTATGGTGCCTATGTGTTCCACAGCAAGTCATTAAAAATGTATGAGCCCTTTTTTTTTCAATTTCTGTAGGGTTGACTTAAACCATATTAATTTTGGTTGTAACTTTGTAGCTTTATTGCATAGTTCTATAACTTAAGAATTTTTATTTCAAGGTATATTTTGCACCTTTATATATAGTGGGCAAAATAAACACATGTTACCTTCCTAATTCAAGTATAAGTTTTTTGACTGAAATTCAAAAGCAGAAGGTGATTCGTCATGGTAATCCCCTGCTTTTTTTTGAAGATCTGTGATTGAACATACCATTAAAATAATTTTCTGTTAAAGCATTATGCGGTAATAGCGTCAGTTCCTTTTGTCTGCTTAGGAACCTGAATAGACTCAGTTGGCTTTTTCTGGTTTTCTTGTTTCTGTTTTTTAAGCAACTGCATGATATTAGAAGCTTGAGCTCAAGAGACGATCCTCCTTGCTCATTTGTTTTTTCCAGTTCCAAGGTCTGCATTCCTTTTGTGACTGTGGCCTACATTTAATAGTTCCTCTGGCTGTATTGAAATGAAGTGTATTCAAACCAGGAATTTTGGAAGTTGAACGGTAGTGGATTTGCAGCTAACCTGTCCTTGTGCTGCTCCGCCAGTAACAGTGACCTGCTGATGCTGTCACGGGTGCCTGGACTTCTCAGCCAGAATAGGTTCCTACTTCAGACAGGTGGACAGATTAATGAGGATAAGCGGGTAACTTAAAGTAGCAACATGCCAGTTTCTCCCTCGACTCTTTTGATGTTGGCTGCACAGTGACATTTTGATAACTGTCCTTCATAATTCAACATCAGGCCTAAATGCTTTAGACAAAGAAGGCTCCTGGAAGCCTGCCAGTTTTGAATGGCAGTGGTTTCACATAAAGCTATCGTGTCCAAATTGCAGATACTTGATAGTTCTTGCTACTTGATAGTTTTAGCAGAGCTAAAGTTACGTTTGTTTCAGTATGTGGCTTTGAGATTGCTGGTGGTGAATGAAGTGTGAACAGCTGATACGTTCTTGTTGTCTTTACTTATTTCCCTTTATTCCAAGGCAAGAATTTTGTCTAAGCAAACATGAGAAACCTGATAGATTATTTAGTCTTAGAACATGTTTTAGACTTGCTGTGTGTTCCTTAAGTCAAATATTTCTAGTCAGCTTCAAATTTGTTGCCTTTCTTTTCAGCAAGCACTTATTACGTAGCCTTTTTGGTTTTGAAATTGAGAAGTCCTTACAGAGTAAAGTTTCTAAAGAATCCTGTACATTTTGCATGTGATATATTATGTATAGGGAATGTTAAAATGTAGTTTTTGCACCTGTTCACTATAATTTAAAGGTTTATGAACCACATGAAACATCACTTGGAGCTTGAGAAGCAAAGTAATGAAAGTTGGGAAAGCCACACCACCTGCCAGCACTGTTACCGACAGTTCCCCACCCCATTCCAGCTGCAGTGCCACATTGAGAGTACACACACGCCTTATGAGTCGTCCAGTGAGTTGGATCCTATCACACTGAATTTTTGTCTAAGCCAAAATTTTTAGAAATTTTCCAACTTTTATTTCCTGGTTTGTAATTTAAGAATAAAGTTATTGTACTTGAAGAACAATAATCTTGAGATTTAATATAGGAACAGAGCATTTTGTTGGTTTTTTTTGGTTGTTTGTTTTTTTTTTTTTTAGAGCAATGTATGTGCAAACAAGTATTTTTAGAAAGCTTTCTGGTTTTTTCCTTGGGTTTTTTGTTTGTTTGTTCATTTATTTATTTTTAATCAAAAGCTTTACTTTAAGAACTCATATTTAAGGCCCTTGCCTTCCTGGCCTTCTGAAATTGTACAGGGAATTTCTTCTAAAGAGTAGAATAGTCCCTAGATTGCTTTACCTTTAGTGATAGATACAGTTCACATTATATATGTATTATTATTTTTCTGTATATGACCCCTATCAAATTTTGACCTTTTTCTTGTTTTTCACTTTTTGTAGCGATTTGTAAGATCTGTGAATTATCATTTGAAACAGAGCAAGTTCTTTTGCAACATATGAAGGACAATCATAAGCCAGGTGAAATGCCGTACGTTTGCCAGGTATCTCAGAGAGACTTTTGTATTTAGATTACACCACTCCCCTGTCTTCACTGTCAATAAACTCGTAACAAAAAAGTCAACCTTTTTATTTTAGGTGTGCAACTACAGATCCTCAGCTTTTTCAGATGTAGAAACGCATTTTAGAACAGTTCATGAAAACACAAAACATTTGCTATGCCCGTTTTGCCTCAAAGTAATTAAAATTGGAGCACCGTACATGCATCACTACATGAGGCATCAGGTAAGCAGGTATTTTCAATCCTTAATGCTAGAGAAATGCTGAACACATGTAAGGAACTTCCCTCTGAAAAAAGAAACACAACTGATTTGTGTGGTTGTTCCTGGATAAGAATAGTTAATAAGAATACTTCAGAAGAATTGCAGAAGTCTTTAAACGAATTATTAGACTTTGTCTTGTTTTTGTGTGATAGCAGCTCCGTGTTTAAAGTAATCTCTGAATATCCCTGAAAGAATCTTTTTGCTATTTGTTTTCTTCATTACATTGCAGTGATATGATTCTGCTTTTCTTGAGGTTATTAGCAAACCTGTCACTAGTTCGAATAAAGAAAAAGATAATGAAGTACTGTGTCTTGTAATGGTAATCTGATTCCTCCTCCTTTTAGTAATTGTACTGCCTTGCATTTTCAAGTATCTAATTCCTACGGAGTATCTTGTCTTTGTACAGTGTTAGGAGTTTGTTTATTTAGTTGACGTTTCAGTAACTGCATGAGCATTGCTTGAGACAAGCGAGGGCTAGAGTTTTGTTTGTCATGCCATCCATGCTTACTACAGATTGTCATTTATCTTTAAAAGAAAAAGGGAATATACCGTTGCACTAAATGCAGACTGCAATTTTTAACATGCAAAGAAAAAATGGATCACAAGACTCAGCATCACCGAACATTTAGGAAACCCAAGCAATTAGAAGGCTTGCCTCCTGGAACAAAGGTGAGTGTTCATGCAGGAAAACTAGAGGGGACAAAGGAAAAAAAAAGCCTTGGTAAAGAAAAGAGTAGAATAGAAAGAAATGCTCTTCTCCTTTCTTTTCCCAAACAAAGTGTTTGGAGTTGTATTGTTTTGTGTGTGTTGTGTTTTGGGTTTTTTTTTTCCTCACCTCTAAAACTAAAACTCTAAAAAATGCTCGAGTTTCAAAAATTACCAGGCACAATTTGTGGTTTCTTCCTGGTGATGCGTGGTTTTGCTTTCTGTCCCATTGTTCCATACACCTACGTACATGCCAGAAGTCCAGCCAGAGCTGCTGCTTTCATGAGCTGATGGTTAATTTGTCCCCTCCCGTTCACGCTTTCTTGTGCTGGGAGCTTCTTCTGCATCATTTCTTGTGAGAGATTTTTCAACCTACGGAAGGTGGTGGCAAAAAACCATATAAAAATGCAAGACCTACTTCTACATATAGAAGGAAGCAAAGAGACAAATAGAAGTGGGAACTTGGAGAGCTTAAATCTAAGCAGAAAATTTTTTTTGTTTCATACTTGTAGGTGACTATTCGAGCATCTTTGGGATCTCATCAGTCAGGATCATCAGCTACATCTTCTGTTAGTACAAGCAGTTCCACATTTCAGTTATCACCTAAAGCTAAAAATGCAACCACTAAAAATCATAACAAATCTAATACAAATAAGTCAAGAGGAAAATCAAAACAATCTACATCGAGGAAACAAAATGCATGGACAAACAGCAGGAAAAAAAAAGAACCTACAAATATATCATTTCATAATCTAAGGTAAAATGCTAGCATTAAAATTGTCTTTTAAGTACACTTTGAATATAAATAACTGATCCTTTGATGGTCTTTCAGTAACTTGCATACAGTAATACAGAAGATCTGACACCAGGTTTGCCGAGAAAGCAGATGCATAAACTTTCCACATGCTGGTACTGTCGTTACAATTCCGAATCTTCATTCGCCGCTTTTGGTGGTGGCAGACTACTTTATGATGGAAGAACATGGAAGTTCTGGAAACTTCCCTGTGCCACATTTAGAACTTTTCTCTGCTTGGAGCCACAGACTCTTGAAATATGGACTCATTATTCAGATTTATGTTTAAAACTTACCTGTGGAGAGGAATACATCTGCCTGGGTGTTCCCTGGAGGTTTTCTTCTGGAGAGAAAATATTTTCGTTGTTGTTGTTGTTGTTTTAGTTTTATTTGAACCTGTTAGTTAAAAGATTAAATCCTGTCTATCCGAACCTGTTAGTTAAAAGATTAAATCCTGTCTATCCTAGGAGATACCCCATTTTGGGGAGCTAATAAAAAAAAATCAAGAAAATAAAAACAAGCTATTAGGAGAATGCTGTCCTTATCTTTACAATTTATTGGGGTTTGCTGTCCTTATGTTACTATTTTCATGGGTGTTTTATGGACTAGAGTGTAATTTCATTGGTTATGATGACTTAGCATTTTTCTTTGTCAAAAATGGTAGATGTCACCCCTCCAGTTTCTAACTTTCTCAGTGTGTAGCTCTGGGAGACATCCAAAACCAGTCAGCAAAACTGGGAAAGAGGAGCATTACATTCTTGCTTTGTAGATGTTTCAAAGCTTGTAGTTAATATTGGGGTGACAGAAAAGCGAAAAGCTTTTTCTATGCATTGTGATGGATGGAAACAATTATTGGGAATACTTCTGGAGTGCATAGAGACAACAGCAGTAGCTGAAGTTGGAGGTTCTCATCCGCTGCATTATCTCTTGTTTCCAGGAGAGGCCAATAATGGATGCTTACATTAAGTTGCACATTTTTATTAGGATCATAATGAAATCATAGTTCAAGTAAAACAAAGTTTTGTTCGTGTGTGCTAGTGTAACTTAAAAGTATTTAGCTGATGGCATTTTTAAGTTCCTCAGTGTTCCCCAGTGTAGGCAAGCTTGCTACTCACTTAAAGCAAGAAGTTTGAAATAGTTATCTCGTCTGAAAGTGTTGCTATTAACTGATAATTTTTTCATGTTACTGTTAGGCATCGTATGGGACCTCACAAATGCATTGAGTGTTTCTCAGAAATAAAAGATTTTGCCAGTCACTTTCCTGCTTACGTCCACTGTAGTTTATGCAGATACAACACCAGCTGTAGCAAAGCCTATGTGAATCACATGATGAGGTAAGAACTCTTCCAAGTTTTTACTGGCTTAGCAAATACTTCCTAAGTTCATGTAAGGTGTGAAGTGTTTGTTAGGTGAATTTTGAACTGGGTCCTCAGACTGGCAGGGAAATGCATAAGGTTGGATTTTTTACTTTGTAATGAAGGCTTAAACCCCACATTCTTGTTTTGCTTTAAAAATCCAGTGGTTCAGGCAGTATTATACGTTTGCTTCAGAGTT
The DNA here is from genome assembly GCA_013397055.1 of Pachycephala philippinensis. Taxonomy (NCBI): domain Eukaryota; kingdom Metazoa; phylum Chordata; class Aves; order Passeriformes; genus Pachycephala; species Pachycephala philippinensis. The sequence goes on along the minus strand of VWZT01005590.1, from coordinate 606,177 downwards.
TCCATGGGCTCTTCCATAATCACTTCAGCCTGACTTGTCAGATAATGACTAATGATTGCACGTTCTCTGGGTTTCAGATTGAATGCCTCATCTGATTTTATAAGTGCTAAATGTACACGGGCCACAGCTATTGCTAGTGAAATCTGTGCTCAGATTTAAAAGATGTCTCAAACAGCAAACTCAAGTGGATACTTTTTCTTACACTACTTCTGGTCATCCATAGACATAACATCTCATTTTGTCACTGATTGTGGGGCAGCATAGGGCATTAGTGATGACAGCTGTAAAAAAGCCTGTTAAGAAAACAAATGCATTAATTTTCAGAGCCATAGAATTTTACTATGCAATAATTAGATACACATGATGTAGCAGTGACAGTAAAACAAAATTTTAAAAACCTACTTGTTAATCCTTTGCCCTGAACAAGCCAACTGTATTGTGGAAAATAGTGGATGTGGTTTTCTTTCTGAATTCATGTACATAGAAAATGCCTTGGCATTTGTGAATGCTAAAATTCTTGAATCTGTGACCTAAGTCTTTAGATATATTTTATATACGTTGACCCTATGCATACTAATTTCAATGCTCATGGAAGTCCTAGGCTGAAATAGTTCACATGCTTTTATGTGTATAATCTATTGTTTGCATGCTTAAAAACCCCCAAAATTAATGTGCTTAATTCCAATTGTACAAGAAAAAATTTACTCTGGAAGGGGAAAGGAATCTAAGGTAAACTGTTCCTGTTGTTGCCAGCGGTCTGGATGGCAGGTCAAATTCATCCATGCAGTAAAATCGCCAATCTTCTGTCCTTTGTACCCTCGATGCACTAATGCATCTCCTGTCTGATCCTTTGCAGCACCTATCCTCACCTCTTTTGGTGAGTGTAAGGAAAAAGTGATGGTGAGGAGGAAGACTGTTAGAGGGGAGGGTGTTTGTGGAGGAGCAGCCCCTGTACTGAGCTGCTTGCACGTTGTTCCATGGGAGAGAACAGTGTTGGCACATACTTAACCTGCATAAGAGACAACTTACAGGTTGCCTGAAAATTTCATTTCTCATTGAAAGCCATCTCTTTAGGAAGCACAAGTTCAACCAAGTTTTAGCTCTTTTGTGGTGCACTCCATAGCTACAGCCATGGTTCTTCAAAAGCTGAACTGCTCATGGAAGCAATAGAAGTATGTTCTTGCAAGACTGTGCCAATAAAGTTAATCTTTTCACATCCCAAACTCATTTACAAGGGAGAGAGACAATGTTTTAAACTAGAGCTGAGATTCACAACTTCGTAAGTTTTAAGCAATTTAATGTTTAAGAATAATGCAGTTCAGTAACTTGGGCTTCTGTTTTCTTGTCTTGTCATAAGCAAATTGCAGTACCATGAACAGTGAGGGGATATGTGGAGTAATGTATTCAAGAAAACCAGTCTAAATGGTAATGTTTTCATATATTTAGTTTTCACAGTGCTCGTCCAAGTAAAAGATTTTGGATCTTTAAGAAGCATTCAGAAGAGCTACGGTAATTCAGCTTTTTTCAGTTACAGATCATGATGTTTTTACTTTCTGATGTTGAACTAATAACTTAGTTGAGATTATAACCTCTTGAATTTCCACAATTTAGAGCAAAGAAATAAAACCATTAGCTTTTCCAATAGCAGTGTTCTGGTCAGTGACAAATACTTATTTGTCCACATTTATGAACTTAATTCTGAGCAGTTTTTAATTTTTTTAAATTATTATTATTTTTTTGGTTAGTCATAAGGTGCAAAATGGGGAGGGGGTCAGGGAAAGAAAAAAACATCCATCCAAACAGAGAAACTCATGCTCTACAGATAAATTTCTGTCTAAAGTCATGTTCTTTGTACTATATCCAGCATGGAGATGCCCTGCTCATTGATGGGAATTTCCTGATACTAGTTGCAGTAGAAAAAGTAAGATTATGTTTTTGTGAATCATCTCATCTGAAGTTGAATGATTTTTTTTTTTTATAGTCTGTCCAGTTGCTGTAAGTTAAGAAAAGTGTTTCCATGACCATGTTGTACTTACAGTTCCTTTTTACTTTGTATTTCCTAGAGGTATGACTGTAGTGTGTCTTAACTGTGATTTCCTGGCTGATGCTTCTGGCTTGGATAGCATGGCCACACATCTGAGTGAGAACCACACTCATACATGTCAAGTTATTATAGAGAAAGGTGAGTACATGTGGTGTCTTTCTTATACAGTATATAAATACTTACACGTGGATGTCTTTTGTGTTATCACAGTCCTATTTTGAGTTGCATTATTTCTGTACTTGCATTTGACAGTGAGTACTTCTGTATTTCCACATTTTAAAATATTCTTAATTAAATCCTTTGTTTTTATTTTCAGTTTCTGCAGATAACCCAACTGCTGCACAAGTGTCTCAGTAAGTTTTATTTTACTGCTTAATGTTTTTTTTCCTAAAATTTGAACTTGGAACTTGGGTTTCTTTTGAATTCCATCGAATTTGTATGGATGAACACAGGCCTTTATTGTACTAGTGCTTTTTCATCTTACCATGTCCACGATTACAAGAATGAAGAGGTAAAACGATTACCTATTGCAGCTAAAACAAAATCAGGCTTTTGTTCAGTTTGGAGAGACATAAATAATGGTTGCAGTGTTGGAACTTCTCAATTCTGACCTGTCTATATACAATGAGACTGTTATTTCTGCTTAATTCTAGCTTTATCAAATTAGTGGTTTATGTTCTTTATGTAATATGAATATGAATGCAAAAAGGAATGTCCTTTACTGAAATAGGACAAATTCAGTCTTAATATTTAAAAATATTTAGGAATTATTTTCAAAATTATGTTCATTATATGACAAAGGCATACTGTTTTGTATTAGCTTTTTTATTCTGACTTTCAAAGAAGAATTGGTATGTATTAATCAGGGTTTTTTAAGGATTTGAAAAAGAACCTGCAGTATTGTGGAGATTGTGCTTCAGATTGTGTTAGTTTGGGGTTTTTTAAACCTTAGAAGAATCAGACATGCTAAGCCCTTCCTGATTGTCCTGGAACAGTTTCTGAGGCTTTACAGTGTAGTTTATGAGCCTGTTTAGGCCTTAATTCAAGGTTTAGTGGTCAGTTAAACATTTGTGTTTGCTTCAAACCATTTCAGAACACAGAATCAAAAATGTCAATTAGACTGCAAAGAAATATTTTAAAAGCTAGAAGAAAATGGTTTAACCCTGATAGAGTCTATCTAGCCTTTAGCAGGATTCTAAAAGGAATTAAGGTAGTCTCATGCATGGTGAGAGCTCTGCCAACTGAGGGATAAGTTCTTAGACCTCTAAGCATTAATCAGCTTCCGCTGACTTTGGAAATATCCCAAATAGATTATTTAATATTTATTAGGTATTTTCTTTCTTAGTTTCCATAAAGTGGCTAATAAGAGGGAGTCCTCTAGTAGCTTAGCTTTCAGTGAAACTCAAACAACGAGAAAATAAAGTGTTGAGCTATGATACCAGTGGAAACCTTAGCTTTTGTATTTGGAGCTGGCATTAGGTGTTGGGAATTAACACTTGCTGAACTGTATGGAAGGAAAGGTTATAGATGTGTTGAATGGTGGCTGAAAATGTACAGCTGTGGCAGGCTGTTGTCAGCACTGCAAAAGGATCTTGCTGTCTTGAATACATTACAGAGATATATGGAAATATGTAAGAATGTTGGATATATGGATATATATCTATTACTCAGAAGCAGATGGGGGAGCACTGAAAAGATTTGAAGTAAAGTCAAGAATATATGCAGGTTTGTTTCTGCAAGATGTTAGGTTAGGACAGATGCAGATAGCCATTATTTTTGAGAGTTCTGATGCCAACATAAAATTATTTACTGGTACCACATGAAGTGATACAAAATCCTTGATGGTGTTTTTTGAAACTGTCAGGCTCATAGACTTCATTAATTTCAGTAAATCTTGTCCGTTTCCATATACTAGTTCTCTTGATACTTTGGACAAGAATGTATCATTGCTAAACTGAAGAGTATGAGTATACCTGTGTAGCAGATTTTTAAATTAGTAATTTGCTGTACAGAGTACAAACAAAAACATCTTTTTGTGGGCTGGTTCTTAGTGGTACTCTTTGATTGCTCTGGAAGAAGAGGAACTTGCAGACAATATTCATAAGTTTTGCTGTATAGTTTCTCAATGATCTCTGAATGTTCCTTCCAATTCTTTGACCTATAACTCAATGACTTGTTTATGGGGCTCTTCAGAATCACTTCATCATTGGAAACAATGACTCACAATTACAGTCTTGAACACTTTTGGATCTTCTCTTGCATCTCTCGGTGTCTTTTGGTGTCTTTTATTATACATTGGATTGTCTGCATGCGTTTTAAATCGCATCTTTATTGCTAATGATCAGACATGTTCCATGAACTCTGTACTGTTACAGAGCCTGTCTTTGGACCAGAATCCTGCCATTAGTAATACAGATAACCTAGCTGGGGATGTTCCAGAAGAATTTGTTTTTTAAATTTTCACTCTACATAAGTCTCCTTGTTTATTTGGTGATCCACCTTGTGCTGAGGGAGTAAGATGTTATAACTATGCGAGTACTCTTCTAATGCTCAACTCTGTGCTTTGCACAACCATTAACATATTTTTAAATGAACTGACAGCAGACATTTTTGTTGCAGGGCAGTTGAAAGTGAGCAGGTATCCTATACTGCCTTGGCTCACTGATACATCATTGTGGACCAGAAAATTGAACCCAGTCCAGCTTGGGATTATTTTGGTATGTAAGCAAACGAGGATCTGACCAGACCTTTTCCTTTTTCTTCACACATTGAAGCTGTGGTATTCTCTTCTTGCATCTTTTAGACAGCAGGTCTGGTCTTTTCTCCCAATATTGTAGTCAAAGGCCCTTTTTGATAATGTTCTCTGCTTTGCAGCATTGATTTGCAGCTTTTTGGGGGCTGTACCCAGTTGAAGAGAGGCTTACCAGGAGTTTCACTTATGTGATGCAGCATTTCTTTGCTGCTCATGTGCAGTGTTTCTTCCCTGCTCCAGTCTATCAGTATCATCCCAAGCTGGAGTAGTGTGTAAATGGGATGTATATGGGCTGACATCAAAGCCCATTTTGTTCTGAACTTGCTCCCACCTTCTGAAACTAAAAGGCTTTGTCATTCTTTTTGGGTGTTCACTAAAGCATACAAGTCCTGATCTATTTAATATTCAAGTAAATTGCATTTTTTTTCTGCCAGTGACTTTATGGTATATAGTGACAAAATATGCTTTGAATGACTTCTGTTGCATGTAACTACATAAACTGAGTCTTGGCCAAAGGAATTGACTAGCTGCTTTGCTCTCTGGTAGGTAAGCTTCTTTTTGCTCCAAAATACTGTGAGAGGAGGAAAGCACGTAATGGAAGTACATACATTTATTGAGCCTTGATTCTGAGGGTGGAGCAGCTACAGTTCCAGTGCATTCCTTTTCTTTTGGTATCGTCTCTCATCTTCACGGATGCTCTACTCAAGCTGCTGAGACATATGCTGCTTTTGATTTTACTGCTTTTGACTTCTTCTTCAGTTCTAGATTATCTGTGGCAAGTTTATCCATCAGGATATGTCATGAGCTTTCCTTTTGCCATGGTGAACATCTAATGTTCCTCCAAACTCAGCCTCCTGTTTCCAGTGGATATGTCTTGGTTGAATCACTCATTTCCTAGCCTGCAAGCAACATAATAGATAAAGCTTACCTCACTCAAGGATCAGTCACTGATATAACTTCCTAGTTACAAGAGTTTGGTTTTGGTGAATGCAAACTGTTCTTGATTTGCAGCACTTCTTTTCTGAATAATCAAATTCTCTGAGATTAATTCATTTTGACCAGTTTTTTTAATCCTCTTGACTTTTAGTACTCAAATAGTCACAGGTCTGGTGATAGTGAGCTTCTGCAGCCATTGTAGTGTTGCTAATAATGGCAAGGATCCTCTCATCCATTGTCTCTTCTGCATATTTTGTGATTGAGCATCTGCACACTTACTCAGTACTCTGAAGTCTTGTTCTTTTTGCAACTTTTTTTCCTTCTGACAGAAGCTGTGTTCCGTCTTGATTGCTGCTGTTCATCTTCAAGCATCACTTACCTACTACAGGTTTTTCTTGCAGGACTTAATTCTGTTTTGACACAGCAGCATTCAAAAAAGCCTAGTGGGTTTGTGTTTTCATTGTGAACATGCTGTTCATTTCAGAGGGAAGTTGAATCCGTATTTCACTTTCATTCAGGTTTCCGACAGGAACAAGAATGGAATGTGATTGCAGGTTTTTGTGGCTTTCAGAAATATTCTCTAAGAATTTCTCAGAAATTACACTAGATAGATACTTGGATTTGAAGTTATATGAATTATACATCTTTTGAATGCTGATTTGGAGTATTATCCTTCTGTTCTTTTGCAGATTTGCTACAGAAATTAAGATTTCAAACTTGCATTTTAAAAAATTATAGACTACTCACAGATATGAGAGATTTGTGGAAATGGTTCATGTAGAATCAATTGGCCTTGTGACATCCTGTTTCCATTTGTGTGAGGATCTCGGAGAAGTTACTCATGTGGAAAACTCATAATATAAAACCACTTCTAAATCATGCAAATAAACCTGCCCGACTTACTATTAAATCTCTCTTATGGTCCCAACAATTTACATGAATAATGCAACATATTGGACCATATCTGCAAGGGCAGAGCATGAATATGCATGATATAACCAGTTTAGCTTATGGTCAAAGAATTAAGATTTCATTTGTATGTACCTTACATATCTCTCTTTTGTTATTTTTAGGACATGGAGTGTCACTGCTTGACTAGCCAGTTATGTCTTATCTTTGCTTTGAAAGTCTTACAAACAAAGTAAATGTTTGTTTCTGTTATTGTTACATGTAACTGTGCAGCATTTAAAGTTACATCTGTCAACATGGGGAAGTTCTGCTAGAAAGTGGGATTCATTAAAAAAAAAAGCCAACACCCAACAATCTCAAACCTAATGACCTTTCCATTCTTTTGGGTGTAAATAAATTCAGATTTATTACTGCTGGGTATGATTCAGTTGAGTGTGTGGAAGATACCCTGAGTCACTTAAAGTTGATTTCTAGAAATTCTTAAAGCTGCAGTCATCCCAGGAAAGGTTACTTTTGGTTAGGTATGGACAAAAAAGAAATGTTTGGCAAAAGATTCCAGCTGAGTTTGTTCTGCTTACCCAGTGAGCCTTTGGTTGTAAGAAAACATGAGAGATTGCTGGGAGGACAGAGGCTCCTGATTTGAGCTCTGTGTGTGTGCAAATATATACAATTTTATTATGTGAGAGCAGAGCAAGCAATAAAATTGAATTTCAGTGGAGTACTCCTGTTTGTCCTTAACTGCATTTTAGAGTCTAGTTTTTGTTACTGACTCCAGGTCTCTTCCATTAGTCCTAGATAGCTCTTCATCTCTGAACTAAAGTTTCAGATCAAACTGAATTTAGACTTCAAGGTGTTTAAATTATTGTTCTTACTTGACTTTTACTCTGAATCTCTTTGGTTTTATGGCTGATCCATTCTATTGACTATCTCAAGGTGAAATTTTGTGCTCAGCTGCTCCTATTTTATGGACAATTTTTAAAAAATGATTGACAATTAAAGGGCTTATTTTCATTGTTCTTAATGGGAACTTCATGTAGAAGTTTCTTCATGAAGAATCTTTGGAGGGCTCTAGAAAGGTTTCAGAGTTGCTCAAAATTGTTGGACCAACAGGCTGTACTTACTGGAGGCGGTCAAAATCTTTATTTTCATAACGTTCTTTCCAGAAGTACTGTGGCTTCACAGATGTAAGAAGGAATTGCCTTTGTTGATGTTTGAGACCTATGGGATTTAAGACTTCTTGTAGCATAAAAGTGTTGGGAACATCACAAGGTGATAATTTTCTATCGTTTAGTGTCTGTTCATGCAACTTCTGCCAATTACAAATTAGAAGGAACTGCTTTCTAAAACTATTCCTAAACAAAATTAAGTTTGAGAGTATACATCATGAATCCAAGGTAAACCATAATAACAAAGATGTGCTTACTACAAAATGTTACAAACTCTGCTCATTTCCAAACCAGCATAAATTAGCCAGTTTGAATCCGTTCTCTAAACTATAAAACATGAATACAAATCTCTCAAATTTGATCATATAAAGTAATATTTCTAATGGATTTTAAATAATCTATAGATATTGGATCCAATTCACACCCATTTAATTTAGTAGCAAAACTTTAATTTATTGAGAGTTTTGTCCTTGGATACACAATATCTGATATTTGTTTCTAAGTTGTTCTGGTCTTTGAGCAGTGATGGTTTTATGACAAATGGCTATTTCCAACATATTTAAGTTCTTGCATAGAAATCATTAAAGCAGTAAAGCTAAGCTAAGTATTTGGTATTGCATCATCTTTTACTGGTGTGACTACTCATGATTAAATACTTCAGAGTATTTAAGTCCTGACCCCAAAAAATGTGTTCTCATTTGATTTATCCTAATTATTTCTCTGTTAATTAGATGAGTATTTTTACAGTGCTGCTGAAACCAACCCTTTTTTGTAGATATTTTTGCCATCTATTATTGCAGATTAAGATGTAATAATAAAATGTGATTGTTTATGCTACAGTTTAAGATGCTGGTTAGCTCCTAGAACATTAGTGTTAGAAAGTATTCATAATGTGCTGAAACTATGCACTTAAATTCTTTAAAAGATCTGGGTTTAGGCTGCTTTTTTGGATTTAGGAAAGTACATGTGGTTATCAACGTAATATTAGTATACCGTTTTCATAAAATTTAAGTGGTAAAGCTGTTTTTTATGTCAAGTATTTTGCACCCTGTAGACAACCATTAAGACTTGCTGAAGTTGTGAATAATTTAATTTATGATTAATAACATGATCTAAATATAATAGAGACGGCACCATACTTCAGCAGATTAAATTTGCCTTTAATGCAGCATCGACAAAGAAGATACAGGCATAAGCAATTTTGAGGGCTTTGTTTGGTTCTGCTTTTCTTCTATAAGAAACCTTTGAAAGGTTAAATTTTGTTAGAACTGATGACTTAACAAGTTTTGTAGGAGATACTTCTTGCTATCTCTGTGATAACATTTTCTTATAGAAACACAGAAAATCAATTTTGGTGATGTTGTGATAAGCTGTTTAATTAATGTGGTTTTAAAAGTCAATAAATTTAAATAATTTATAGCTCATCTAATGTATGGACTGTGCCTGTAAAGGTATTTTGCAGGAAGCATCCCCTCCAGATAGTAGTTGGAGGTCAGCTGTAATGTTTTACAGTTGTCTTAAAGTAAACTACAGCTCTGTTCTGGGTATTTGCGTTATGTTAGACTAGTAAAAGATAACTGAGCTTATATTGTGGAATTTTTTTGTCAGGTAGCTTTATGCACTTAATTTAACATTTCAGATCTTAAAATACTTCTGTCGTGGTTTAAAAGGCCTTTCTGGTGAGGAGAACGTTCCTCAGGTAGAATTAAAGTAATGCTCACTGTCCTAAGAATGTTGCTTGCTGGTTTTCCTGAGGCAAGATAACTGCAAGTGGTTACATAAAACAAGTTTATCTTATAATTTCTGTACACCCAGTAAAACACTTCAAAATTCTGAAGTATGTTTAAGCTCAGCATAAGTATCAACTTTAAAAATCGGATTCAGATTACCAAATTGCTTTCTAACTGTAAGTATTTTCATCCTTATCTCTATTTCAACCATACAGTGTTTTAAAACATTGAATCTTAATCTGTTATCCACACTGAAATCTCCAATAGAGAGAAAGAAGCTAAGCTGGGGGTAATGTCTTGTCTTTTCTACACACAGTCTAAGAGTATCTCTGAACTTTGTATCTAGTGCGAAGATCCAACTCAATTATTTTGTAACTGTATATGTGTTACTGATCATGGCGTTCAGACGATCTGCATGGTGTAAGAATCCAGCTCTCTGTGTTTTACTGCAGAAAGCTGGGCAGTGTCAGAGGCACACCTTCGGTGGGGCTGCCACACCAGAGATGTGCAGTTTGTAGTCAGTCCCTTTGGTTGAGTTGAATGCCAGACTCCAATGAAGGAACGGTTTGCTTTCCTTGTGTATCTGCATATTCAGGGAACTGGACTCATTGGTTTCATTAAACAGAAGTCAGATTTTGCATTTTAACTGTTCACTGACATCCTCTTTTCTGTGTAATACAGCTGTTAATATTCTCGCATTCTGTATTTTTGATGCCTGAATTTTTAGTTCTCTTACACTGTAACCAGTCCTATTTGCACATAGAGTACTAAGAGTACTTTTCATTGCTAGTACTGGATAGAAGGCTTTTCTTTTTCAGCTACTATCATACTAACAGAATGAATCTTGAAATATTGTATAATTTTTCTTTTTATTGTGGTATTTTAGTGCATCACAATTGCTAGGGTCTGCTGATTCATCTGCAGTTCTCAGCAGAGGCAAATTATTTCATTGGAGAACTGTTCTATCTAAAGGAACTTACTGTTGTGCTTGGCAATCTGAAAGATCACTGTTTGTGGATAATTGTTCTTGTGATGTGATTGTTGCACAACTATGTATACGTAGATATATATTTCTTTTCTTCCCCCACCAGTTCTTCCTCCCTTTCTGTGTTTTGCCAAAAATGAGTGAGAATAAGGGGCTGGGTTTGGATGAAGGTGGGATTTTGGTTACTAGAAGATGAGGAAGATTGTGATCAATTTGTTTTATATGTTAAGGGCGTATTTGTCCTTTGAGGAGTTTCTTGATGTGAATCTTGTCTGTGTGTGTGTATACATGTGTGTAATCCATCTGGGTTTTTCAGTGTGGAAACACTGCTCTTTGTGGGATAATTAGGCATTAGTCATTCCTTTATTTAAAACCTATTTTTGTGCGTTTTGCATATCTGTGTTCAAAACTTCCCACATGAAGCACAATACTGTGCCTGTTAGCTCTGCAACTAGATCTTGCCCTCAAGCTGCTTGTTGAAAAATAGCAGCTAAAGGTCATATATGTATACACTGTTGGATGAAGAGTGGACTAGATTTTCATATGTGAACAATTCTAAATATTGAACTAGTATGACTGTATAACTGAAGTCTTTCTCTGGAATAAATAAAGAAATTAGGAACAATTATGGCAAACCACTTACGTCAGCCACACTTGATGGGTGCTCCTGAGCATTGGCTTTTGTGCTGGAACTTAGTCTTGAGTTTTCCCTCCAATATTACCTTTTTTGCCCTTTTCTTTCTAGACATCTGAGAGAAGAACTTGGATAGATAAACTGTGTATTCGAGAATGTCATCTACAGTTTAGGTAGTTCACTAATTGCGAAAAAAACCCAAACCCTAACATTTGTTTGACAAAAGTAGCAAATATAGGTTGTAATTTGTTAAAGAGGTTGGCCTATCTCAAGTTCATTCCTTGCTTTGAATGAAAAATCTGTGTAACAGGATGAAAAGATTCTTATGACTACCCCAGTGGCCAGTAAGACTTCACCACTGAAGGATATCCCAACAGTCTCTTACTCCTGCTCAAATTATTCCTCTGACCTAGAGTAGAACTAGGAAGTGGAATATTCCTGGATTAGTTTATATAAATGAAAGTAAAACTTGAAGAGATTTCTGAATGTTTGCAGCTCCTTTTCCAGAATAAGCATTTTCTATAGAACTCAGTATCATTTATCGTATAAATGAATCACTTGAATTGTTTTAAATTCCTGGATGAGTAGAACATATGTAGGTTTTCAACTTGAAAATATATCCAAAAACGTAGTAGCAAGGAATTGGTTCTTCCTTTTAAGAGTTCTGAACTGCGTGTTGCTTTCATGATTTGAGTGGCTTTAGCCAAAAATTGTTTCAAATCACTTGAAGAAATAAAATAAAAATGCATTTTGATTAATGAGATAGTTGGTGATAATTGTGTTTCTCACAGCTTTTTTCTGCATGTTATTGTTCAGAGACTACTTTTAATTTAAATTTTAAAAGTTGAGTTGGGAGACTTTGCTCCTAATTTCACTTTCCATATAGAATTTATATCTGAAATCAGACAAATTATTGTTCTTCCAGCTTCCCCTTTCCTCTCCCCCACACCTTCTTTTGTCTGTCACCATCGTCAATTTTGGTAATTCAATCTGCTTATCATTCTGAAAAACTTTGGATTGATTAAAAATTATATTAAACTTTTACCAGATTTAATCTTTACAGGAAAAATTAAGTTTCTCTATTTCTGTATTTCGTCTTTATAAACACACAGTTTTACTCTGAAAGCTGACTGAAAATGCTGCTTCACAGATTCACTTTTTCAGTGAATCCAGATTGTGATTGCTCCAAATAAATTTTAGATTTGTTAATTTAGATTTCCAGCTGTTAGCTTGATACTCATGAGTATTGCAGAGTCAGTTGGTGATATAAAGCAATTTTATTTGCATCTGTGTCAAAGAGGCTGTGCAGGTAGAGGAACTATAGGTATTGTTTTGGGAAATGCCGGGTGTCACACAAAGGCAACCTTTCTTTCTTGAGCCGAAATGCAAGAACTAGAGTACTAATTGACTGCTAAACACAAAGCTGAGTTTGTAAATAGATAAGAAAAATGCAGCTGTTAATTAAATTCTGCCTTTCTTGCTATGAAGCCTCGTGACAAATGCCAGAGGAAATCATCAATACCCCTCTGAGTGTCACTTTGCAGAGTATAGCCATGCATTGCTTTATTTCATTTATAATATAAAAATATAAAAATCATATCTAAAAATAACTTGTTTTGGTTTTTTTCAGCAAACAAGAGCATGACTCTTCAGATGAAACAAAAGAATGCAGCAGAAATGAAACTAAAAAAGTTGCATCCGTTGAAAAGAGTGAAGACTCATCACTGTCAAATACAGAAAACGTTTCTAGTTTGGAACTCCCTGGCAACAGCTCAAAGAATTCTTTGCATGGGAAAAGAGCGTACTGTGATTCAGCTAATAACAAACAGTTAGTAGATGAGAAACAAAAATGTATTCATGATGAAAGTGAGATGAAAACGTGCCAAAGTTCAGATGATGTTGTCCTGAATGAGCAGACTAAAGCGAGTACCTTGGATGAAACCACGCTTTCAGCAATGAACGTGAGGGACTTAAAGCTGACGTTGGGTGAAGATGTCAGTTTTGAGCAGTTCTTGAGAAAGAGGGATGAACTCGAATCCGTTAGTTCAGACATAAGTGAACAAGGCAGTATTCATTTGGAGCCTTTAACTCCATCAGAAGTACTAGAGCATGAAGCTACTGAAATTCTCCAGAAAGGTAATGTCACACCTTCATCAAAGAAAGCAGGACAGCTCGCTGAACAAATGGATGAGACTTCTAGAGAAAGCAATCCCAGCAGAATGGAAACAACTGTAAACAAGACAGATGAAAATGAAGCAAGCTGAAATTGTGTTAATTTTATTGTTTGTTTTAAACTGTGGTAAGAACACCATGGACCATTCCTGATGAGTGTGCTCATGGATGCTAAATATTAAAAAATTTAAAAGGGAGGAGAAGAGAAGAGAAAGAGACACCAAAGGGAAGTTTGCATATGGAGATAGCATGTATGTGTATGTATGACTGAATTCATTAAGCTTCAAAAAGGTAACATGTTCAAATATATCTTCCTGTCTCTTGGATGTGATATATTATTAGATTGATACTTGAAAAGAGGTATAAATTCTAATTTTTTTATAGTTAACTAGCCCAGGATAAGGTGATTTGTTCGCCCAGAAAGTATTTTTCTAAATTCTTCAGTGTGAATATCATTGAACTGGGGATTGAGTAGGAATTCACTTCTGATGCTGATATGGAGCACACTTGTAATGAAGGTTATTGGTCTGCTGATAGCTTAGGTAAATACAAACCTTGGGACTTGGTGTCACATTCCTGTCTGTAAAAGCACGAAAACAGAAGTATATTAATTTGTGCACCTCTGTACAGGTGTAATCCTGCCAGGCTGTAAACTTACCTTAATAAACTTTCAGTGAAAGTGAAATTATTACAATAAAAATATATATTTGTGGGGTTTTCACTGTCCAGGCTGTGCAGACAAACTGAACGTAACTGTATAAAGTAGGACATAATGCTGAAAGTACTGTAGCTGTTAGGCTTTTACCATTGGTTTAATTCTTCTTAGCCGTAGACCCGTAGGAATGGTCTGTAAGTCACACCAAAGTATGGTTTAATGTAAAAATGGTTTTAAGCAAAAATAAGGAAAACTCCAAACTGGAAACACCACCTGGCATGCATTCTGCCATTTTGCAGCTGCTACTGGCTAACTTAAAAATAGAACACAAGGGCATATAAAGTAGAATTGTACAGTTCAATTTCAGGACTTTTTGTAGTCTAAATCATGTACAGAAAGATGGCTGCTGATTTTGGTTTGGTTTTTTGGTTTTGGGGGTTATCTTTGTTTTCTAGTTAGCTAGATTTAGGAATGCATATGATTAACAGTAGCTTGCTCTTTTGATTTCATTGCTCCATTTGAAACATTCAGAATGTGCTTTTGACTTATAGTTTTGTTTTTAATGAATGTTAAATGTTTTGAACAGCTGTTAAAACACTGCTGTAAATTATTACTTTTTGAGTAAATATTTGCAACAAAAATTTGTCTTTGTGTATAATTTTATGCTTAGCGTGAAACTTTGGGCATAACCTTCTCCCATTTTTTAAAAAGATTTAGTGACGGTTCCCAAAAACTAAGTAACTTCAGTATTGTGAATTTGAGACATTATGTTTCATTGGGGATTTTTGTTAGTTTTCTGTTGGTTTGTTTTATTTTAGAATTAAATGAGCAAGTGCCTATGCATAAACATTTTTTGTACCTGTGTATTGTGATATGATGTGCTAACCTTTCCAGACTATACAGATATTTTTCTGGCCCATCGGCCTGCAACTGAAGTTTCCTCTGTCCTCTTTAAGTTCACCAAGCTCAGCTGCTAAGTGAGTCTTACAGTATTAAAATCCAGAGAGCATCCAGTTTCTTGTTGGAACCTCTAAATAAACCAGATCTCAACAGCCTCAAAATTCCTTCAAGCTCTGAAGAGATGTATGATTTAAATTTTGGACTGCATCTTCATTGTCATCCGTGCGTGTATAGAAGACTTTTAAAAAAGAAAAATGGAACAGTTTTACGTACTCACACCTCTTTGAGATCTGCCACTTGAAGAACTTCAAATACCACGACACGTGAAAAAGCTGAGAAGAATAAGTTGCATTATTCTTTTGTTTTTTAAAGATTTTAGTGAAATCATTAAATAGTGATTTGGTTAACCAGTCTGATGTCCTCATGCTTTTACACATGGAAGATTACTCATTGTGATGCTTTATTTTATGCAGTTTAAAGCACTTAATCAGCTACAAAACTGGGTGTGTATGGTACCAAGGGAGTTCCTGAATGCATCTGTGTTGAAAGCCAGGGAAATCTGTAGTATTTTTAATCTGGTTGATGATCTTCCCTGCAAATTATATATTTTGAATAATGCTCTGATATGTGGTGTTAGAAAATATTAAGTTCAGCTGGAACCAGTTGTGATACTTGTAATTTCCTCACATTTGTCTTTTATTATGCAATTACATTTTCAAAACTGTTTCTGTTTTGAAAAAAAATCATTTACTGTTTTCATAAGAATTTGGAAGGATTTGGCCACATGGTGTTGAGAAAAGGTGGAAAACAAAACTCAAAGTTAAAAATCTGCATATTTGGCAGAATTATATCTATATCATCTCAGTTGCTCAATATATAAAGCATCGTTTGTTTCAAACCGTGTTGACAATGCTTATGCAAGAGGTAATGTTAGGTACAAACCACTCAAATATCTTCCGGTCCTTCTGAAGGAAGAGATGAAAGAACTCGATTGTTCTAGCAAAAGCATCAGATAGCTTTTCATAGGGAAGGAAGGTATATAATGAAAACACTGGCATGGTATTTTTGTGGAGGAGAAAAACAAAAGTTCATTACTATTTTTCCTATATAAAGTAATTTATTTGCCCGCTAAACACTGTAGGAAACTGCACAAGTATGAAGATTAATTTCTATCATGGTTTTTGGGAGGTTTCCCTGAGATAAGTTCAATTGATACTTTTGGCGGAAGCTGCTCTGGAGGATCAAGTTTCATTATTTCATTTTCAGTTAATTTAACATAACTGCACATGATTCAGTTTGGTGTTTCTCAGTCATTTAAAAGTTGTTTTTCCATCCAGCTCTCTTTTTGTACTGGGGAAGACATTTCACCTCCAATTTTCATTGCCTTACCAAAAAGCAGTCACTCAGCTCTTGGTGTCCATAGTAGAATCACCCTTTCCCCTCATCTCAAGAGCTTTATCATATTTGCTTGAAGAATCATTGGAGATTGTTTATATAGTGCTTATTTTGAAGGAAGTCATGTTCCATGTGTATGTTGTCTACATTATTGACATTTAATGGAAAACAATCATCAGGATGATCAGTGAACGTTTGGTCACTTGGATCTTCCTCAAGTGCAACCAGTCTCTGTTTGCCTTGTGCAGCTTGGGAGAGAAGCTTAGGCTGACCTGTGGTTCAGATTTTGCTAAATGGAATGGCTGAGTAAACACCCAAAAAAAATCCAATTGTAGCACGTACTGAATTCTAAGTATTGAGTGATAGTTTTTTTAACAAAACTTTCTTGTTTAAAATACACGTCTATTTTTCTTTTCCTGGGGCAGAGGGAGAGAAGAACCCTTGGCAATACATGTTAAATCTCATTTCTGTGGTGCTTTACTTCTAGAAGGAATCAGAAACTAAAGGTCAGGGTAAAGAATCTTGAGTAATGCTTGTATTCTGCAAAACCTTAAATAAAAGATCTTAAAGCTTTTCTGCAGGCATTAAGCATTGTTATTTACATGCTGGCATGCAGAAAGCAGTTATTTTTTTATATTGTCGGATATACAAATAATCCACTAAAGACTGTGATCATAGGCTCTCACAGCACAATTTTGTTACAGACCACTTAGAAATTTTTGTGTAGGGCAAATTTATACCTAATTGTTCTCTTTTTGTTTTCATTACTGTTGATTTTTGCAGCCTGTGAACTTATTTTGTCTAGTTGCATCCTGTATATTTTGATGCATGCTTCATATGCCCTTAATAATAAAAAGGTAAGTATGTTTTATGATTACATTGAATGATTTTTGCTTTTAATAAAATGTTTATTCCAGTTTTAATATAGTTCAAAAGGACAGTTCTCAGTTCCTCAATGAAGGCTGGCATGTTATCTCCTTTGAACATTATGTTTTTATGCAGGATTTTGACTCTAACCTTCCCAATTAATTCCATGCTAAAAGGGAAAGTGTGTTGACTGGTATTTCATATTAGTTTACAGATACTACGCAGAGAATTTCTTTGAGTTTTGGATCACTGTTGTAACTCTAAGACAACCAATTAAAATTTTTTATTCAGTCATTTCATTGATCCAAATTAACCTTGTAAAACTGATATTTCCTTTTTGCATCAGATTAAAGAAAACAAAAAAGTGGGAAATGTTTATCTGTGAAACACTTTGAGGGAGGTGAATGTAGTTGTGCCTTCAAGGTGTTATAAACCTGATGTGTTTATTGATGTAAAAATGTGCTGGGTTTGTTGAGGGGCTTTTTACTGTTGAAACCATTATATCGGAGAGGCTGAGTTTTTTCTGATAACCAGAAAGATAACTGATGTTACACCTATATCTGCATTTATATTTGGGCAAATTTCTCTTCATTTTAAGAAAATTGAATGCTCAAATTATATGTGTGGGCTGTAATCTGGCCAAAATAAGATGAAGTCCATGATCAAAACCAGTAGCTTTTCAGCAAGCAATTCTCCATTTTTAAGCAGCATTACGAAGTTGCTTATGTTATGAATCTAATGTAAATAAACTGCATTTCATACTTTAGTTCACTTAAGTCTCAGTGTTTGGCATTTAAGTCAAAAGAGCTATTTTCCCCAAAAACTTTTGTGAATATACTGGTTTCCTTATGAAGGAAGTTGTCTCATACTGACTGTGTGGTAGCCTTGAAAATATAACCTTGATATGTTTTGCTCATAAATAGTGTAATTAAGAATTAATCCATTTGACTAAAGGAAAATCACCTGCGGGTCTGTTCTTACGGCCTCTTGTGAGTTTTTCATATGGATCTGTCATGATATTCTAGCAACAAATTGAAGCCCTTGTTTTCCTCTCTTTTAATGCTCTAGAATTGGAACATGAATGCTTAACAGTCTTTAAGTTGTATGTATTTAAATTACGTGTGTGTTTACTGCCTGAAATGAGGATTGAATTTTGTGTACCAGTTTCTCAGGTTTTCAGATGAGATTTGTCTTTCCACCTAATCTTGGAAAGACTTCACTACTTCTTGGGGCTAGCAAGTTGATGGTACATAGTATAATTTCCCGGGTTATTTAATAAAATCCAGTGTATTTGTTAGATATCATTTAAGTGGGACAGACCAAAGGGAGTCAAAATGAATCCCAGTCCTGTGAGTAATTAGGAAGAATTCAGCCTTAAAGGAAAACTTTAAAAACACTGAACTTGATCGATAAATGGTGGCAGTATAGGAAGTCAGGTGAAGTCTTAGCTACATTGGACTGTTCCTGCCTTCCCATTACTTTTCTTTGTGTACACACACACACACAGAGTTGTTTATGTGCAGCTATAATGAAAACATAACTTGGTTTTATTTTCCCTGATGTACCCGAACAGAGTAATAAAACACAAAGGGGATCTTGCTTTTTATCACGTTAAAAATGAGGAGAGTTCAGCAGCAATCCTTAGGCTGTTTTGAGCATAAAGTTGTCTAAACAGATTGTTCTAAAATTGCCATTATGCTTGAATTAGAGCATCTTGCTAATCCAAGCACGCTTCTGACTAGGTGAGCTACTCAGTGGAGGGAAATGGGATTTCATCTCTGCTCTCCACAAAAGCAGGTGAGATGTGCAGTAAGGAAGCAGGGCTCCCTCAGGGCTCTGGGAAGCACTGTTCCTGTCCAGGACAGCTGTGCCTCTCAAACTGCTGCTAGGTTTGTGCACTTCCACCAGCGTAAAGCTGGCCCTTCGAAGTAATGTTGATTCATGGGTACTGGTATAAATGTGAAGGTTTATTCACTGTTGAACTGAAATAAAATTTAAAACAATTCTGCATAGAAGTGGACCTCTTTTCCTGACTCCAAGCTATCACTGAGTGATTTAAGTGCGCTACGGAACTGCTGTTCAGCAGTGCTGTCTTGGAAGCTTTTAACATATTATTGCCTCTTAATTGCCATTTGTATTTTGGCAGTAACAAAAATATATCTGTTTTCCTCTCACATAATCGGTGGCTTATATTAATGTATTCTTTATTTAATGTGTTTACACAGCCCTTACAAATGTGTTGGTTCTTTCTGTCAAAAAAAGAGTATTGTTTGAGAGAGCTTACAATCTGCTTGCACAGTTACGAGAATTTCTTGGTCACATCTCTTTTGTATGTATGTTATCCTGCAAAACATACAGGGAACAAGGAGAGGGAACTATGAAAAAAATGTTTAGAAGGTTAGTCTTTTGCTTATCCCTAATTAGAGTGGGTAAAATATATCCACTCTGAACTGACTCCCTGCAATAACAGCCGTATTCTCTTCCTTATAGGCGATGCTAAAGCTGATAGGAATTCTGAACAGAATCTCCAGAGAAAATACAAAGCACCTAACAAAGAGTGTCATTGGATTATCAAGATGCCTCATTGCAATTAAAGATCAATAAGAAGCAGCAGCAAATGGGAACTTTACTGTGAGTGGAATATAGAACATGTACAAGCAAAACAGTTCTGCTTTTAGTCTTTTATTTAATGAGAGTCTTTTGGTTAATGAGAGTAGACATCTCTATCAAGAAACATGAGATTCTGTGCAGAATCTGACAAAACTGTTACCAGACACTTCACAGCACAAAGATTTGACCTGACTATAAACTGATATTCTTGAGTATAATGTACACCAATTAGTTCAAGATCAGTAATTGACAAAGTTCACTTGGTCCATCCATCAAGTGGAATATATATCATTGCAGTATCTGGCTCAGGGGAGGTGAAAATCACTTTCTGCACCTCACCTGTATTATCCTCTAGGGTCTCTTATGTTCATTTACCCTGCTGAACATGCAGAGCAGGAAACGTTTACACTTGCTGGAAATCCAGAGAAAATGCAATAAATACTTGGGTATAAAAGTAAAAAAATTTACTTCCCCCCTGTGCCAGCAGGCAGAATGCTGTGATTGTAGAGGTCATGTCACAGAACCATTGATCAGACTCTTCCACATAGGGTCCAGCAGAGCTCTAGAGGAAGTTATGGAAGCTGAAAACAGCTAAAAAAAAAGCAGATTCATCTGTTTAGGTTTTACAAGAGTGCCCTTTAAAATTCCAGTGGGTTCTGCTTCAGATGCTTATATTTTTGTTATTACAGCTATCAGCGAGTTCTGTGTTTCAAATTGTGAATGACTAGTAAAGTCAAAAGGTAAAAGTTGATCAAAAAAAAGTTCACAGAATTCCTTTTTTTCCACACACAGTTGTGTGAATAAACTGAATTGACTGGGAACATGCATGTGAAAAGGTTCTTCCTGCAGGTGCTGAGCTGGAGCAAAGGCAGGAGCAGCCCTTCTACTGCCTTGGAGAGGCTCTGCCTGCAGCTGCTGTGAAGGTGAAGCAGACAAACCATTGCTCTGTGTGTGGAGGGATGGCTGCAGTAGGTGCCTATGAAACCACAGCTCATTAGTATTTTCACCCTTTTATAGGCTGTTGCAGTATGTGGTGGGGTAAATGAATCGCAGGGGTAACCAGTGACAGTTGTGAAATGGAGACATGCTTAACTAGATGTGATAGGAGAGATCAGAACTGGAGTCCCTAGAGGCAATCCAGACAATGACTTCTCCTATTACTACAGAAGCAAGAGGGTTGTTCGGGGGGTTTTTTATTGGTGTTTTGTTGGTTCGGTTGTTTGTTTGTGTTTGTGGTGGTTTTTTTGGTTTTTTTTTTTAATACAATATAACTTGCAAATTATGAAGGAAAATTTGGGTGAAACTCTGAGCTTCAACAAACTCAGTAATGGACTAAAATAGCTTGGTTTGCAGTAGCTGTAATGGTGATGGAGTCTGTAACCATTACAAGAGGATATTAATGAAACTGAAAATAGTAGGAGTAATTGGACCATCTTCAGATGTTAAAAAGCTCTTTCCAAAAGGGTAAAGAAAACAACTGTAAAATATTCTGGTCTTCCTAAAATGGAATTTGAGAGTCGTCTTGTCAATGAAATATGATAGGTTTATTAAATATGCTATAGAATTTATGGGAAAGTTGATTTTATCTGCTACAGTTTTTCTCCTTAATTTCAGCTGTATGTATGCTACTGCAGCTTCAAAACATCTGGGTTACAGTGATTTTTTTCTTTTCCGCACCTGCAAGTGTAAGTAGACACATAAACAAAAAAGAAATTAAATCTTTCACAAAGCCAAAGAGAAAGAAAAAACCCAACCAGGCATGAAGCTCAGGGGAGCAGTATGACAAGTGCTGAGCTGTAAACAAGCTTGAGAGGGATTTAATTCTTATGACAAGTGCCAGTGGTAGCATCTCACATGGACTCAGCATATGCACACATTTCAGAGGAGGAATCACAGAGGACTTAATGCAAATATAAAAAAGCTCAGAGCACATCATCCTAGACCGTGCTAAAAATAGCCTCAAAAATCAGGATGAGCAAGGGTTGTAATTATCTTGATTTTTCGGATTTTTGCCACTTGTAGGAGGGTTTGTGGTTTATGCTCGTACTATAATTAGACTTTATAACATACAAACTACAAACTCTTTAGGGTAGGGATTGGTTCATATATTTGTAGGGCAAGTACAGTAATACTTCATTGGATGGTATTTTCAGGGTGATAGTACAATACAGCCACTGAGTAATAGCTGCTGTTCTAAGTTTTAAAGAAGCTTATTTTAGGTTGTAAGATTTTTGTTGTTGTTTGTTAAGGAAAGAGAAATAAGATGTAATTTGGTATCCAAATTAAATTTTAAAAGTCTCTAATGCACACTTCTTCCCTAATTACAGTCAGGTCCTTTCTTTTTCAAATAGGCTTGTAACTGCCTCATTTCTCTAGGAACATTCTGAGAAGTACACACTGCAAACCATCCCCAGCAGTCTGTACTTAAGCAGATTTCCCCATGGCAGTTGATGAGTTAGTGCTGCAGGATGTAGCCTGTTTTCACTTAACCTTCAGAAAGCTTTGGGATGAGTAGCACATGCTTCCTGTGCTCCAGCCATTGGATAGGTTTGGCTCATTTAAGAAATTAGACTAGTGCTCTATTCACCTTAGATCTTCAATTTGATGTTTTCTTTTCTGCTTTCCTCATTCTGCAAGAAATTAATTTAAAGGTTACATTTACTAGCAAAGGGTTAATAATCCCTGGAGATCTGCAGGCTTAGCCACATACTATTGTGTTGTATTGTAGTTAGCTAAAAAACAGGTTTTAACCATAGTTTAGATTTCATTGCAGAAGGTGGACTCTAGGAAGAGAGTCTCTGTTGGACCCAGTCTTTCTTCCTCACTTAGATGGTTGACAATTAGAAAAACACGTTATTTTACAGAAGTTCTATTATGTTTTAAAAATGCTGAACTTTAAATGCCAGTTTACAACACTGATTTTTCTGGATTCAAATGTGAGATTTTATGTGTGTGTGCAAATTACCTTTCATTTGTATGATGTTTCTTAACCTGTTTCTGGATATGTGTTTTGGACATCCCTTTTATTGCAAGTGATTGAAAATGGCCCTGCATTTGCAATAGTTGTATTCAAAATAACAATTAACAGGCTTGACCTTACCAGTGGAGTAGTTTATCACCTTTGGCATGGAAAGGGAAAGCTACTCTTTCCTTCTCTCACAAACACATTAAAACCAACTGGTTTAAAATATTTTTTACTATTTTTTTTATTTCTATAGTTTTTCTTTTAAGGACAAGTGAGCATAGAAGGGGCTCATTTTATTCTGCAGTGAGTATTCTAATGGGTTGCAAAACTGTAAATAAGCATTATGTCTTCTTGGACCTGTAGTTATTTACTTTACTAATTGAAAATTACCTGGATAGATCAATGAATAGAAGAAGAACACAATATCAGAATCCTTCAAGTGACTAGAAAGAAAATTCTTTGTTACCAGAGCAGATGGAAGCTCTCAGTCTGAACTGTCCATTATTTACAGAAGTTTTAAGAATCATGTATATAGTTTCAAATACTGAAGTAAGTTAATCAAGCATTAAAATCCAAGCATCTCTGAATCTTGAAAGCCAAATCCTGCTGTAGTTTGGATCCTGTAGTGTTTATTTTCTGTTTGAATATTGAGTATAGTGCTTCATATTGCAGAAAGCCACATAGTTCTCGGCACAAAATGCTGGAACTTTGGAGAGCACTTGTGGGAAGGTAAGAAAAGATGTTTCATAGCAGTGGGGATAAACATAAGGCAAATATGTCTGTAAACAAGGTAAATATCTGTTCTTAAGGGGGGTCTCTTTTTTTGGTTTTTTTTTTTTTTTTTGGCAATTAACAGAAATTAAGTTCATTGAACATTATTGTATGCTCAGTTATTGAACCTTGCTCACACTTCTAGTGGGGTAACTAAAGCAAGTGAATAGCAAGCTACCAGTAGCTTACAGTTTAAATCTTGCTACGTTTAAAAGTGAGACAGTACTTTTAGTCCTCTGGTTCCATGTTTGTCTGAGCATTGAGAAGGCTGAAAATGCTACATTTATTAGATTTCTCTTGGTAAAAGACAGGCATTCCTTCTGGATGATGAAGATGAGTTTTACCAGAATACAAAATTATCCTAAACCACTGACTGAGTTTAAACCTTGCTCCATTAATTTCAACCCTCTGTGGATGCACAGGCCAAACATCAGTAACCTGCAAGATTTGTTAAAGGCTTTACTCTTCGAATTCCCACTGGGGTATTTTAATGTTGACAGCTGTTAAAATTCTCAAACTGGAGCTTCACATCAGTATTCTCTTCCTCACAGACACCTGTAATGGGATTCATCTGTTTTCTTTGTTATTCCCTTTGCTCATTTAAATGTAATGTGCATTTCTCATCACACCACTGGATTAGTTCTATATAAATTACTAAAATACACACATACATGAACACACATATGTTTGTCCCAGAAGAACAGAGCATGGTATTTTGGATTTGATTTAAAAGATGGACAAAGATAAATACAGCACTATAATCCTTGTGCATTTCTTTAAAACAAAAGACATTTTTTATTATGTGGCCAGTAAGGTGTGGCCTCTTGAAGCTCCTCCTGAGATTTTCATCTTCCCTATCCCTTCATCACTGAGCTATGTTCTAGGAGTGGAGAAATTAATTCCATTTCTACTTCTGGTGCTTTACTACCAGTCACAGGCTCCTTCCCTGCCCCTCCAGTCCCTCCAGTTTATATTCCTTGGAATTGCGGCTTTGCTAATTTTACTTTCCTGGAGGGTTTAGCCAGATGCTGGGTGAGTATTGTATTGCTTTAGGGATTACAAATTCCAGGGCCTTTGTTCTGCAAATTATGTGTAAATAGATGTGCTGATGGGTGTTTTCACCTGACTCTGACTGAGATTCCTATTGAACCAGTCTTGTCTGCCTTGGCTCATCCACAGAGCAGGCAGCTCAGGATGCCAGCCTTGTATTTGCACATGAGTGAGCTCAAAAGAACTCGGGTCCAGTGGCTGGTGAAGCTGAGGGAGGGGTGGCTGAGCAGTCCGAGACTGAGCTGTGAAGCCATGCAGCATTGTCTGCTGCCACAGGCCAGGTTGGATGGGGCTTTGGGCAGCCTGGGCTCATAGAAGGTGTTCCTGCCCGTGTAGGTGGGTTGGAGCAAGATGATCCCTAAGGTTCCTTCCTACCCAAACCATTCTATGACTCTATGATAATATTTGATTTTATAGCCTGTATGTGAAGTTGGCTGCTTGCTCATCAGTCAGGGCTCACTTTTTGTGATAAAGTGGTACTTAACCACTTAGATGTTGACAAAGACAGGGATAGACTTTGGTAGTTTAGTAATTGATCTATGGTCTTGTAAGAAAGTAATGCAAGGAAAAGATGTAAAATACTTCATCTGAACAAAATTACTTCTAGTCTGCCCTGGTTTTTTATTTTAGCTACCGGTAATTACACACTGCTATTTTAACTGTGCAACTTTGGCCTTTTAATCCCAACCCTTACTGTCATTTTTCACTTCACAGCTGCATGCAGAAGCCCAACACAGTATACATGGTATAAATATGGTGTACTTTTTTCTTACCTAGTTAACAAAAAATTCTGTAAAAAGTTGACAGTGAGAGGTTGGAGAAAGGAAGGATTTTAATGGATCCGAGTCTGAAATACGGAGAATAAGCAACTTTCTAAAATTAGCCCTCAATGAAAATCAGATTAAGCAGAGAATATATAGTACTTTTTGTAGAAACAAAGTATTTCCTTAATTTCCGTTCCAGTGTTTTCATTTACAAGGCTGTTCCTGAGCAAGTGACCAAGGTGTAATGCTCAAAATACAGGGAGAAGCATCAGTCATATAGAACAGAAGATTTACTTTGGAACAGTACAAACAATTTCAGAGGTATAAAAAAAATAATCCCTACAACATACTTTGCATGAATAAAGAAGGTAGGTTTTGAATCTTGTTATTATTTTCAATGGTGTAAAACTCATTTGCGTATTTGAATAGCAAGATTTTGACATCTCATCTAAAACCTTTTCCTGGCTTAACTTAAAAGCAGAGAGTGCACAGTTTCTAATAATAAAAATCTTTGCTCTCTTTTAACGTAGGCATGTACTAGTATAAAAATGCTACCTGTGCATCAAGCATAAAGAATAATGTTGTCTTGTTATAATGTGTCAAAATGTTCTTTAATGAGGAAAGGTATATAAAATGTACAAAGCAGGATAAACCAGCTACTAATACCTTCATTACTGTCTGTCAACAAATGACAGTCCTATCAGTAAATGAATGAGCTGGAAGGGATAAATGGATAGGCTATAGAAATTGCTTTCACAGTGATCTCTGAACACAGAAGATGCAGTTTTAAGCTTTCAAATTTCAATGCAGTCGTTTTGGCAATAGGAACATGTGAATGTGTCAGGTGTCAAAAAATGTTTTACTCTTTATATTCCATAATTAAGCTTTGTAGTATTTTTTAAATTTAAATACCCGTTGTGAAATATCAGTGAGTTCTACCCTTTAAAACTGTGTGGCCACTAGAATTATTATGGACTGTTGAATTCAACCTACTAATTATACTTCTAAAAGTATATTTGATAGGGTTTTAGCCTTCCAGAATTAATGGACCTCTTTGTCTTGCTTGAGGCATATCAGAGCTTAATACCATGGACAAAATGCTGATCTGACCTTTGGTTCCAGGATGTGATGCTGGGTCATAATATTTTTGAGGCTCGTTCCAATAATAAATTACAGTTTTAATGATGGCTCTGCAAACATATGGTGAACAGAAAACACTTCTCATAGATTAAACAACACAGCTTCCATTAAACCTCTGGAATGACTAAACACAGTAAATTGTTAAACACTGAAGTGTTTGTTTGTTATACTTTGCTTAGTTATTTAACACCTGCCTCCTTCCTGCTTTAAGGTATAATCACCATTAGAAATGCTACTGCTAATCAGGTTGTCAAATCTTAAAGCATATATCCTGCTACTTTGAAACTGTGCTGCTGCTGCTTCTTTAAAGCTGCACGTGATGTTTACCTGAGAAGCAGTGAAAGGAGACTGTATTTCTCATAAATTAATTTATGAATATTTATATACCAGATGGTTTTTCAAGTGCTAGCCAAAACTGATGGTGTTTAAACCAGAGCAATTGAGAAAGATTGAAGAAACTCGTGGAAATATCCATGATGGGGTAGTACATTTGTGACTTGTAACAGCCAAATTATTTCTGCATTTGGAAGTACAATCCTTGAGCTTCACATTCTTGATTGTACATTTGATCCTGTAGTTAGCCTGTGCTTTTAAGAGCATTCTTACTGCTGTATTTAGCACAAGATTAGCAAAGGCTGAAGGTATGATGATGCCATTAATATGAATATCTGTCCACAGCATCCCTCAGAACTCAGACACTGACTGTGCACACTTTGAAAGACAAAGTCTTTGAGATGTGGGCAGAGAGGGAGCAGGGGGAAAGTGATGATTTACTGTAAAAGGTGCATTCCATCCTCCCCTTAGTTGTGTCTATTTTATGCAGTTTAAATTAGCTACATTTCAGTACATTTACTTTGATGTATTTGCCCAAACACTTTGTCAATTCCCAAGTAGCATTTGCTAACAGACTGAATTTTGGTGCCATCATCTGTTGGCCGTGTACAATTGCAGCATGGGCAGATGGGGATCCTGAAACACTTCTTGTATTGCTCGTTTCACATCCAGTTTCATTTCTTGTGCTCACACCTTATCTATTGTGCTTTAAAAAAACAAATACATACAGAAGTCTATACAGTGGAGCAGGCATTGTCAGTTGGGCTGGATGTCATATGTGAATATTGGCACAGACAAAACAGGCTTTTTACAGGGAAATAAACTAGACAGTGTGAACTCTAGAACTGCATCTATAAAGCTAATTTTACATAGCCACTTTATGTCAAAAACTATAGGTGGTCCTGATATTTGGCAGCAACAGTATGTATTGTAGTTTTCTATTTGGAAACTTTTGCTTTGTGTCAGTAAAGTGTTTGATGCCTGAGCAAAACTATTTGAAAGTACTTAAGAGGGACTTAATTCTGCTCTAGAAACAAGAGCTAAAACTCCATTTTTTGGGGAGAGTGAAGTATCTTGCCAGTATTGTGTGCTCTCTTCAAGACTAAGTTCTGCAGAAAGATGATTAGTTTCTTTGCTTTATCAAAGTGGTGTCTTTACATCCAGCAGATCATCCAGAGACAAGATTTAACATGATTCTTACTTGCTGGTAGCAGATTATGTACACTGTAATCGGGCTTTTCTAGCTGTGAGGTGGTGTAGTAATAATAATCCTGTCCACATTTGGGGCTTGTTATCACTAGGTGAAAAACTCTCCATTTGGAGCTTCAGCCTCCATTTACGAATTTCTATCCAACTCCAACAAAAGAAATAGGTTTGAAGATGCTGGAGAGATGTCTGGCGTAAGAGTCAGAGTTGTCACAATGAAGAATGAGCCTTGCCTACACCTCAGGGCTAAGTGCCTGATGTTTGTGGATGCAAGTCATTGTCCGAAGGTGTCTGTGTCTGAGTTGATCTTTTTCCATTAACAGCCAGCACAGAGAGCTGCTGACATGATCTCACCCTGAGGTAGATGTTTCTAACTGGCAGGCACACCTGCCTTCTATCCATCGTCAGTAACAGGATTTTGGGAGATGCTATGGTCTGAACTTTGCTAAGATGGATCCCATACAATACAGCCATTACAGTCACTACATTTCTGTCACAGAGAAAGAAACTCCATCATGAGTATTTATAAAAGATTGTCAACTGAAAATGAATTACTTGGAAAATCCCCGAGCAACATACTGGAAACTGGCCCAGCTCTGAGCAGAGGGTCAGACCAGAACACTGCCAGAGTCCAGTCCACCCTCAGCTTGTGTTTCTGGGTTTAAAGCAGGTACCCTTTCTCAAGGGTGAGACTCAAGGGGAAAGCTTTCTCATGTAATGTGCGTGGGGTTGCTGTGTTTGATCCTTAGCAACCAAACAGATACATAACATTTATAACTCAGTGACAGATCTGTGCTGCACAGTAAGCTGCCCAGGTGGACTCAAAACTTGTCACTGATTTTTGCACTCGCTTAATCTTCCTGTTTATTCTGTGCTTCATTAAAGTCAATCTCTGCTGGACAGACTGTCACTCAGGCTAGGCCAGTCCTGCTGTCTGCACTCTCTGGGGACCACCCTTCATCCTGATAAACGGTCTATTAGGAGAGCACGTGTCAGAGAGAAACCCTTCGTGAAGCTAAATAGATTAGAGCCTCTTCCCTCTGAACGGTCTCAGTGGAATGGGGTAGGTGTGATCATTAAAGCGGATTTAGAATGAGAAGACACTATTCCTCGGGATAGAAATTACTCTGAGTTTACAAAGATATGGATTAGTTCTAGTAAATATATAGAATGAAAGCCCTCAATGTTAGCACTTGCCACCAGAACAGATGCAGTTTGATGGTCTGGAAGTTGCTGAACTTTCTCATGGTGCCCCATTGGGAATTGAATAGATCCAGCCTTTCTCTGTGCTTTTGTAATACCTTTCTATACCTAGTGCAACTGCCAGCATGAAGGAGCTGTACAAATTTAATATTCTTGCAGTGCAGTTTAGCAGCTGAAGGTACATTAGGATTGGTATAATGACCAGCAAAGGGAGGGGATTCCTGGTTCTTACAGACATCCTATGCTGTGGCTTTGTGTGAGCCATTGCTGCACTGTCCTTGATCCTCTAAACACATCATGGTAACAGCAAGGCCAAAAAATCCCTTGCAAAAGCAAAGCCTGCCTTTGAAATCATCTGTTTACAAGCGTGACTTAGTATGTGGCATCACACACCCAAATGCCTCTGGTCCATCTGCTGCTGCCTTTACCTGGTGCAGGTTTGCTCAGGTGGGACATGGGGAGGGGAGAAAGGGGCTCAGGTTTCTCCTGCTTGTTTCTCTGTGGAGTTTGGGTAGTGGTAGGGACAGGAGGATGAGCTCAGTTGTTGCTCTGAGGTTAGTGGATGTTTAGCAGAGGTTGCCCTTCTGAGGGGTTTTGCGGCCCCTCAGAAGCAGCTTCAAGCTCTCAAAGCTGCTCTTTTTTTAAAATTACCTTTTTAATAATTTTTTTCTCCCTCACTTTCATCTTGCCTTTCTCTGCATTACTGGGTGAGGGTGAAGGGAAAATGGATTCAGAGCTTTTCCACACAGCTCTCTGTGTCCTGAGCAGCCATTTCCACTGGCAGCACAGGTCTCCGTGTCTCTGGTCTTGAGCTTATTCACTGCTCTGTGGATGTTTGGTGTCGCAGGGATGCCTGTGGGAAAGGAAAAGGCTGTGCAAAGAGTAGGCAGGCGAGATCTTGGTGCTTCTTTTTTGTTGCTTGAAGGAACATGCAGAAACTCTAATTTTCACCCTTATTGGAGCTAGTCCAACAGAAACATCTCAGTTCTCTTGGCACCAAAGAGAGTGGCAGGTCATCATTGGTGGCATTTGCACCAAAAATGGGGAGGGAGTGCTGCCAGAAGACTCTCTTGTGTGAAGAGTGGCTATCACTCAGGGAGAGGATAGAAAAAGATTATGCTGAGGAAGTTAATTTTAAATGAATTAAAGAAAGATCACATTTTCCAGCAGAGCATCTTCCAGGAAAAAAAATCAAATAAAATAACAAAGAAGTTATAAATGGCAAATTCAAGATTAGTTTCAATGAGGGATTAAGCAAATATTGTAGACTTTTTAATAATAGCAATAAAAACCTAACCTAAGTATCATAACAATATGCATGTTGTAAACTCATGTAATCACATGCAGTTATTGTTCCTAAACTGCATCTTGCTTTTTGCAACAGTAATATATTCTCTGTCTGCCTGGGAAGATTTGGTAGACAATGACTGCAATGATGGTACAAAAGTTGAAAGAGGTAATGTGGGGGAGTTCTGGAAGACTCTTTTCAGCTCTCTCTTTTGTTGTCATTTATTTAAATGCAAATCTTTCAGGGAAAAAAAAGGTCCAAAATCTGATAAATATTCAATAGCCTTGATACATTCATGAATGTGAGGCTGAGGTTATGGAAATGGTGAGTCATACAGAAACTTGTCCAGGGAAACAAGGCATTTCTGTTAAAGGAGGAGCAGGGTACAGCAAACTCTTAAATTAAGCCAAGGCCTAGAGTGTATTTTAATATCTTCTAATTGAGAATTTTAAAGATATACTGTGTAGGAAAACAGTCAGTTTGGTCATCTTCAGGCAGACCTGGGCAGCACTGCATTCAGACAGCTGTAATCAGTGCAGCTCCCAGGTCCAAGAAGGACAAGTGCCTGGGATAGCCTGTGATGCTACTGTGAGAAAAGCAGGTGGTTACGGAGCCTGGGACCAGGTCACCACACACAACTGGAGTCACAATTGAGGGTGTAGAGGGTGGTGTCCAGGAATGTGGTTCTGCTGTGCTGTTTCAGGTTCTGGTTTGTGCCAATAGAAGAGCCCTCCCCAGGCCAGGATCCTCTCCCAGGGCTGGACACAGTCTGATGCAAATAGGTGCCAAAGCTCATTTTCCCTCTGTTCCTTGCTAAATCAGAGTTTGTACTGTGACTTCCACTCCCTGGGCAATATGCACCAAGAATGTGGTCTGAGGAGACCCTTCTTTTCCTCTGTCAGTCCTGAAGAGGAATATGAGAGACAGCTCCTCCACCTGAACAATGTTATGGAATGCTATAAATATGTTAATTCTCTAATTTATTAAGGTTAAAACTTACTTGACCTATTTAAAAAATGTCACTGTTTCCAGGGTATCAACAATTAAAAAAGATACCTGAAAGAACCTACAGAAAAGCTTGGGTGTATGTCATGAATGTCATGTTATTTCATGGCTTTACATTTAAGCATCTTAATTACAGCATCTCCTTACTCTTAGAAGATTACCAACTAGAACAGGTTCAAAACTTTGTGTAAATGAAATCTGCAGAGCATAAAAAGAATTCACAGTAAACATCTTTTGCTTGTAGGTAGACATGACACAAAAATGTGTGGTTTGGTATTTGTTATGTACTGGCATTGTTATTCTTGTCTATTTGTTGTGTTTCTGCCATAGTTCAATTTGAGTTCATTACAGAGCTTTGCCTTACAGTATGACATGACTAAGCTTATGCTTAGAATTATTATTATATCATTTGCTTGTAAGCTCTGCCTGTTTTATTGCATTTTTAGAAATATTATTGAGAAAATAAATGTCTGCAAATGTCTAGGATTTTTTTCAGGTTCTACTCAGATCAGTTTAAACTGTTCAAATCTTAGATAAAAATACAGCTCAGTAGAGCCTATAAATATAGCCTTAACATTCCTTTATCACTGACTAGGACTGTCCAGAAAATTACTCTTTAGGGAGGGTTTCCATACATTTTGGGATGAAAATCATCTCAATTTTTTTTCACAGCTTCTTGAGGAAAATGGGACAAATTCTCTATCTGATGCAGTTGAGGGCATGGGAGGTGGATCTTCTACATCCAAAACTACTGGCTATTTATTATTATCTATTATTTAAGATACATCTCACTTTATAGTCTATTTCCACATCCCACTTTGAAGGCACAATTTTATTATTATTGGTTGGTTGTTTCCTTGATTTCAGTTGAGGACAAGCTGCTACAAGGACTCAGGCTTTTGTCGTCAAGCTCAAGGTGTCCAGAGAAGGATTTATGCAGGGGGACTCCCTTCTCCACCTTAGGTCTGGCCTGGCTGGGCACCTTTCCCATCCTAGGCTGTGTGCAGAGTAACAGGATGCTTTGCCATGACTTGCTAAGCCACCTTGGGAGCCAGGCAAGGTGGGTATTTGCTGCCTGGAAGGCAAAGAGAGTAAGTTTTTCAAATACTGAATAGCAAAATACTGAAATTCAGAAGAAGAAAGCCCCCCCACTAGAAATAAAATGAAAACATATAGTCCTTCAGGAAACTAGCACATTGCATAACAGGCAGATAAGAATGAATTGTTCCTTTCAAGTCAGTTTTTAAAAGAGGAAAATATTTAGAAAGTGAATCTTGCAGTCTAGGTAAAAGCGATTTTGTTTTATGCAACTGCCAGTGAAGAGTCCTGGTGCAGTGGTACTTGTAAGTCATAATCAATAAACATGAATTATTTAGAAGACACAGGATAAAAATGAATGAGTATTAAACCAGAAATAATCCACTGTATAAGCACTAAGGAATATGTATTTGTTCCTAGCAAATTGATAATGACATCCATTCGGAATCTCAGTTTACATGCATAAAAAAGGTGTAAGTGAATGTTTCATCCTCTAATTGTAAATAAATTTTAACTAAAATGCACGAACTAACTGTAAAGGATCAAGTAACTTAAATTAGAATGTCTACAGTATATAAAAGCAGACACGTCTGGCCAAATGGTGTGAGAATAAGAAGTGACTGGATTTCAAATAAATAACAAGAAATCATGTGCAATGGGGTTCACCCAACCACCACACATTAAAACAACCTGCAAAGAAGAGATGAGGCAGTTTAGGAGAAAAGTTTCTATGTTGGAGGGGCAATGAAAAATCTCATTTAACATAGATACTGTGTTAGTCACACTTTTTGCTTCTTCTGTCTGCAGAAATCAGGTCTCAACAGAGCTCTTGGATCCTGGAGAAACCTGATGAGAGATGTCATTCCAAACCCACTGACAGAGAAGGAAGAGGAGTAATAGTACTCACATGTAAATGAAGTGAGCCAAGGCCTGAAAAATGCTTCACGACAAGAGGAAAAACTGAGGAATTAGGAGTGCCCAAAAGAGTACTTTGTAGTACAAACACCTGTGGGATGGGAAGAAAATACTAAACAGGTAATGGAGATGAGAGAGGGTAGAGATAATTCCCCTGAAAATACTAAAATGAGGTTCTTGAACTACAGTTGTATCTCTCTAGTATGCACCTGAGTAAATATGGAGTCAGGAAATCGTTATTTATAAGCTAAAGCAAAAGATCCATTGGTATTGCTTTCAAACATACATACTGTCTAAAAGGCAAGCCCATGTAAAATGTCTTCCAAATGAACTTAGTTAAAATTTCAAAAGTATGGGTGGTTGGGAATGAGAATTTCCAGCATATCTGACAGTAGAGGAAAAGTAGAAACTGCTCATCTTAACATATCCTGTAAAATTCTGTAAGTCACCCAGGTTCAGGTCGTGTGCCCTTATTAAAGCACCAAGAATGTTTCTGGACTAATTACAGTAAAAGCAAAGTTGTTCAACAGTGGTGTTTGTCTGTTGTGACGGCACAGTGATCACTGATTCTTGCATGAGTGACAGAAAGGTTAAGTTAGAGATCTTCTGAAGGAGGACTTTTTTAGCCATAGGGGACAAAAGGAGGGGGAAAAAAGGACTGACAAAGGTTGTATACAAAGAAGCCTTTAATGCAGATTTGCCATAAGGCAAGATAATAGTGCTTGAGTGTTATGAACTGCAGAAACTGCATGAACACATTATATTTTAAACACTTAATCTGTTTTACAAACTATGTACATTCTTCTGCTAAATAAGATGAATTGGGATTCAAGAAGCAGCACATCCTGACAAATCTTCTCCTAAAGGCATCCATTAATATAAATCAACAGTAGCAATTTTGTTTGATCATTTATTTGCAAGAATCATTAAGGTTTATTAGCATAATTATTCCCTGTGGGACTTCATGTCACATAAATGAAAAATGGCATTATCAATATTTAAAAGATAAGTACGTAATGTTCAGAGTACTTAAACAGTACTCTGCAGGTGGTGTCCAGCTGTAGCAAATTAGATTAGGTTTGATTTCTAAATTCTAGAGATATAACTTGAGACAAAACTAGGTTCCTTATTGTGCAAGGCATAAGCACAGAGCCGAACTCTGTAGTTACTCATTACTGTACGTGTGTGTAACACTGGTTTCTGATTTCAAGGAAGCAACTTGTCTTAAGATACCAAAGAGGAAGCAAATATTGCTTACTGGTGGAAATCCTTCTGTAATCTTGTCTTTCTTACTTTTAACAGTTCTATATGATGACCTGAAATTTTCTCAGTGAAACAAGACAACTTTTCCCCTCATCTCAGTGGAGACATGGAGAAGGGCCCTGCTTTCCTGCAGGAGCTCTGAAACCAAAACCAGCTGGTTTCTCTGTACCAACTCAGTGATCATCTCGGTACTACCAATGAGCTTGGCTTACAGGAGCACTTTTTGAAGCAGACACGGGGACTGATGCATAGCAAAGCCTGTGGGTAATGCTGTGGCAGGGATATTTCACAGACAGAAATCTGTGGGCTTTGTCTGGCCCACAGCAATGCAGAGCCAATTCACTGCTTCCGAGAGGAATTTTTGTTGGAGCACAAAATTGCTGTTTTGTCAGCAGCAAAATGTATTAGTAACCACTGTGTACTCTCCTCCTCTCTAAAAGCTCTTGAATAAAACATCAGTGATTTTACTAAACATGCCCCAGGAGTCCTCCAGACATATCCCTGTGTGGGGCAGGGAAGCGGAGCCTCCACCAGCCTGGGGCTCATCATGGGGCTCTGCTGAGGCTGCTGGGCAGGAAGAAGTGCCAGTGTAAGAGATGGATGCAGGCAGCAGAATGACTTTCACCTTGCTCTCAGCCCTTTCTGGGACTGATGTTTGTTTTCTGTTACTGCCCTTCAGCTGCCCTTTCCGTTGGTTGGCTTGAGGTTATGGCTACGGATTAGTTTGTTTAATACTCTGTTGTTTGCAAATGACATCTTTTTTCTTAGTATTCTGCTCTTTTCTAAGCTCCCCTTTGGAGCTCCTCAAGCTCTTTAATTATTGACACAAGCTGAACTGAACTGTTTGGAATTAATTGTGTTTGGTGGTATCTTGCAGGAATGAAAGGGGTTCTGCTTTCTTCTAAGTACATTTCTTGGTGATTTCAAGTCTGCACTCAAGTTAGAACACGTGCCAACACCTGGACTTGGTGCTTCCCAGGGAGTAGGCAGTCCCCAGGAAGCATATGCCATCTCACCTTTTTGCTTGGTGTACACTTTTTTATGGGTGCTGCTATAGGAAGAGTAGTAAAGCTTAGTACTTAACAGTTTATTTCTCAATATGTCATTCACCTTTGGAAATGACAAATCTTCCTTCCAGAGGTGTATGTTCTGATGGGATTGCATACAAAATACTGAAAAGGAAACTGTGATCTGATCAGTGCTTAATGACAGCCAAAATCAGCTGAGGGGATGATGATCACTGGGTGGAGGCCATGATTGGTTTTAGTTTTCCCTCTGCCCGTTCAGTTGGGCACTTTGGCAGAAGAGCTTGCAGGCTGGTTACTCAAATGCCTCCTCTACACCCCGCACAGAAAAGACAATGATAGGCTAGAACAGGAAAAAATCTAATCTTTCCTTTCAAACAAAAAGCTACAAATGAAGCTTGTTATCTTGAAGGGCACTTTTGACAACTTGTAACAGAGGTCCCATGTCAAAGTCTCAGTAAATATATGCTTTTTAAAAACCTTTTATAAACAGAACTTTCATACTCATAAACATTCAGATTCTCTACTAAAAATCATCTCCATTCACTTTCCAAAGTAAGGACTCAGTCCTTTTGGTTGAACTTATGATCTCTGTTCTCTTTCATTGATTATGATAGGTAAGTGGATAAAGGTCTTGCTGCAAAAACAGAAGTGTCATTATAGCAGTGTTTTACAACATTCTTTATAGAAGAACTATATTTGCTGTACCTAGACCAGGTGTTTTAAAAAAAATTCTTAGAGGTGAAGCAGAAAGCCTGGTATTCTCAGCAGAAAGCACTTGCGTGCTCCCCAGTGTTTGCTAGTTGAATTAAAAGAAGCATGGTGGACGTGGCTCTCTAATTGTCTTCAAATCTCACTGAATGCTGGCAAAGTGGTGCCAAACTCACAGGAAAAGAAAACTGAGTTCTACAACTAAATATTTACTAAACCCACATTTGTCACATCAGAAACAGATGTATTTTTGTTGAACACATTTGAAGCAGTGAGTATTTTTGTTCCTTGGAATATTTTTGTTTACTGTCCCTAATGTCATGTGTAAAAGATTGCTTCTGCCTACTGCTGCTATGGGACATGTTTTCCCTACTACTGTAGGATAATTAAAAAAAAAAAATAGTGCTAAGACTTTGTTGACAGTGATAGCCCCTTAGCTGCTAAATCTGCTATCCCATCCATCACTAATCTCAAGCAAAGCAAGCATTAGTTTCTCTGTGACTTATCTGGGTCCTTAGTAGATCAATAGCACAGCTCAGATGTTTCAGACTCTTCCCTGTTAATTCGCATTTATCTTTTCATCCAAAGAAGGTAAATTACCTCACAGAGAAGCTGTGTTATCCCCAATAGTGGTTTATAATGTTGCAAAGTCAGCATGACCCACATATCTTATCTCAGCTGGAATGCATTTGTCACTGTCTCATGTTATGATCATCTGGTAAAATGCCCTAGAAAAGAGGTAAACTTGCAAAATGGCTTCACCGTTTTCATTTCATGACCTTTTCTGCCATGTGTTCCTGCATCACCTTCAACTGAAACTGCTAAATAAAGGGAACTTACTTTTTCCCTTTAATGCTCCATTTCATCGTTTTTACCATTAGCATTCCTCAGCAGTCTTCACTTCTGCTGTCGCTGTTCATCAGTGGGTGCTGATACTGAGTTTAAGAACTGGCTCATTTATTAAGATGCTGTGTTAACCCTGAGGTAGGACTGCTGAGTTTAACTCTACATTTGTACAATTGGCTGCTGATTATCTAAAGCTTTTCAGGCTCTAGGAGGGTTTAATGCTCTTAGGAAAAAGGAATGAGAATCAGGTCACTGACCTGTAGCTGTAACCAGGCTGCTGCAAGAAGAAATGCTGTATGGAACAAGACTTTGATAGCAATTATGCAGCAGGGACTCATTCCTTTCCATATTATAGGAAGGTAGGTATTTAATTTATCTGGTTTTCTAAAAATTTCATAAACTGTTGTAATGAAAGAAAACTGAAATATAAACACACTGGATTTCTAAGAAGTCTGACCCAGCTGGTTGCTGAAACAGTGCATTTTTATTCTCCTTCAGAAGAGCAGAGCAACTGTGCCTGGACTGAAATCTGCTCTGCATGTGTGAAATTCTTAGGTCTTTACCTGAGAAATTAATCAGTGCCATCAAGGAGCTCTGCTTTTGACAGGAGGAGAAGGTAGGTCTGTTTTCACCACAGTGCTTGATTTCTTCCCAAATAAGAAGGTACGAGGGAGGCCCCTCCAGGGAGGGGGGTCACCTGCTGTGACCGCACAGCTGGGAGGAGGAGCAGCAAAAACAGGTGCTTCCCTCAGGTGGAGGAGGAGCACCCGACTGAGATGACCTTGATGAGGAGAACGGGATGTGCTAAGAGGGCCTGGCACAGAAATGCTTGGCCAGGTGCAGGTGTGGGGAGAGCCAACGGGGAGATGCAGCCAGTGCCCCAGGGCTGGAGAGCAGCAATGGCTGCAAACTGAAAAAGGGAAACCTCTGGCTGGATGTAAGGGGAGGAACAAAAAAATTAAGACGCCCAAGCTTTAGGACAGGAGTCTGCAGTTCCTGGGGTGCTCTCAAGAAGAGAGGAAACCAGCAGTTGCATCTAAATTAAAGGAAACAATTGTTTTCCATCTCTTATGTATTCCATTTAATGGAAGAACAGGGCAAGGGCATACTGGGTGTTTCTATGGAGTTTATGGGTTATTTCCCCCTCCTTGTTCTCTACGTGGGGTGACTATGTGCTGAAAGGTTACTTGCCTTCTTTTGGAAATCTGCAGGCACAGTATGTTTACTGAGCTGTCCCTGTGGCTTAACTTATGTTGGGGAAAATCAGGGCATTAAAGGTAAGAGTTTCTGAGCACAAACTGCCATAAGGTATTGAGGATAAAAGAATTCTCTGGTTGCATTTTTTTTTCTTCTTTGTATTTTAAGCACACTTCAGCAGATGTGAAATGTATAGGAAATAAAAGAACAGTGAGGCTCCAAGGACTGGAAACCTCAAAATATTTTCCCGCTGGGAATCTTTCAGGATGTTAGTCCTGTGGTCTGTCTCTTCTGTGAAAGATACACTGCTAACAAATAGTTTACATGCAAATACAAGCCACCTCTTAATTTTAAAAATAACTTTGTGAACTGACTCGTTGGTCTCTGATGTGTATTTTGTTCAAGCATTTTTACTCCCACTTTTCTGTCTCAGTGTCTTGCTGTCCTAGAGACTGACTCAAGGTATGTTTGTGCTCTCCTTTTAGAGGGTTGCTGTTCCAAAATGAGGGTGTCATGTGAGCAAAGATGACATTTTACATCTCAAGGTTATTTGCTCTTATTTCCTGAAGTGAAGGGCAAGGACTTGGTTTTGTTCTTTTGTTTGGTAAGAAAGAAAATTCCATTTATTTCCAGTGAGGCACATATCTGTTTACTGAGGAGAAGGGACAGCAAAAGTACCTTTTGCACCTTTATCCCCCCCAGCCCTGCCACCTCCAAACCTTGAGCACTGAAAGTCACTGCTGTGCCAGAGTAGTTAAAAGATTCCTTCTTTCTAAGTCAATGCCTTGGAATCATCGGGGGATTGGTGGGGGGGGGGGAATTGACGTTTATTTGTTTCCTTGCCTAATGTTGAAGAAACTGATTTTTAATTTTTTTTTTTTTTTTAAGAGAAGTATAGTGGTAACACTACTTGCAAAGAAGAACTAGGGAAAGTTTATGATCTTTTTCTGTCTTATCTCTCTCTGTTTGTACCTTTTTAAAGATATGGTCTCCTGTAGTTTATTCCTCCCTTCCCCAAGCATTGTGGGAAAACACTTTTCTCATTAAAAGGACAGAGAATAACCAAAGCTTCAGAAAGAATTCCACCAATGTGGTAAAATTTGTAATAGATTTAAAATAATAAGTGTTCTCATCCTAAAAACGTACAGATATAGACACATCTAGCATTGCATCAGTAGAAACGAGCAGACTTTTTACCTAATTCTAAGAGGTGTTCTTCTCTTAAGCTTTATTAATTTTAATTAATTTTATAAAGTAGGTGACATTAATGAATTTGAAATACTGCTTTAAATAAGCTTAAATGTCTTTCGTTTTACTTAACTATGTAGAAAGGAACATAAAGGTGAGGGAAGTGGGTGGGCTGAGTTTGGGGAATTGGGTGCCGCAAGGTTGATTTCTCTCCTGGAGCAGAGTCAATCCAGAAAAACTCTGGAGGGACCAGCTGTGCTCTGTGTAAGGTCTCTCTCTGGAATATTAAGGGCTGGGTTTTCTTGAATAAAGCATTCTTTGTGCCAAGTAACCTTACCAGAACCATGTAGCATCATCTGTTTCGGTGATGTTCATGGTTCATGTTCTGGCTGTTGGGTTCTGCCCTGTGCCTCTATCTCCCATACCTATTGGGGATCCATCGTCACAGCTATGAAGGGGAGAAATTCTTAATTAAACGCTGCCACCTGGGGTTTGTGTTTAGACGTGAGTCAAGTGCATTAATTCAAAGTCACGATTCAAGAAATGCGTTTAAATATCAACTTTCAAAGGTCCCCCTGGCGGTGACGTCACGCGGCGCTGGCCCCTCCCACTC
>VWZT01005590.1:540298-565749 GCA_013397055.1 Pachycephala philippinensis | reverse complement strand
GGGGACCGTGAGGGGAGCGGGATCGGGGGCGGCATGGAGAGCGGGGACCGTGAGGGGAGCGGGATCGGGGGCGGCATGGAGAGCGGGGACCGTGAGGGGAGCGGGATCGGGGGCGGCATGGGGAGCGGGACCGTGAGGGGAGCGGGATTGGGGGCGGCATGGGGACCCGGGACCGTGAGGAGAGCGGGACCGGGGGCGGCATGGGGACTGAGACCGTGAGGGGAGCGGGACCGTGAGGGGAGCGGGATTGGGGGCGGCATGGGGACCCGGGACCGTGAGGAGAGCGGGACCGGGGGCGGCATGGGGACTGAGACCGTGAGGGGAGCGGGACCGTGAGGGGGACGGGATTGGGGGCGGCATGGGGAGCGGAACCGTGAGGGGAGCGGGATCGGGGACGGCATGGGGAGCGGGGGCGGGTCCCCGCGGCTGTCCTGCGCCACCGCTTGTCCCTTGTCGTCCGCAGGCGTCCGAGGAGCGGGACTGGGGCAGACGGAGGGCCCGGCTGCGGGCCGAGCTGGAGCGGGAGCGGCGGCTGGATGAGGCGCTGCGGGCGGTAAGAGCTGCGGGGGCGGCCACGCTCAAGGGGGTTGGGAAGGCCAAGGAGAGGTGTTCGCCTGGCTTCACCTTTGCCCGTCAAAAGCTTTGCCCATTAACAGTCATTTACTAATTGTATAATCTTGCTGACTGCACAGTCTCCTTGCCTTCTCCCAAATGTGCGTGTGCGAGAGTTGGTACGGAAATCGTTTGTTCTGATCAGGCAGAAGAGAACAGAAAGCAGAGAGCGCTGCAGCTGGAGCGAGAGCAAAAGCTGGCGGCTGAGCTGGCGAGGCGGGACCTCGAGAAAATGAAAGATGAGAAGATAAGGCAACAAGTCAGAGCAAACAGGTAATTCAGAAATTTCCCAGCTATATCAAATTGGCTGCTGTTACCGTGATTTGGGAAAGTTGTAGAAGGAGTGGAGAGGACTCAGACCTGGAAGGAAAAGTTACTTTGAGATTAAGGTATAATAAAAGGTTAGTTTTAAGCAGGTTTTGTCTATAAAAGACATTGATCCACAAAATTTTCATTTAAAATATATGTATATGTACAGTTGGGCATAGCTGTGAGCATACATGTTTATGTATGTGTATCTGTGCTTATATAGTTAGAAGTGAAGTATGCAGAACTGTTGATAGCACATGTAGAAATATAGGTAACTCTTGGTTTTAAATGGATTTTTTTCTTTTTCTGCCCTTTAGCTAGAGCAATATTTTTCATCAGGGTTGCCCCTGATGAAAAGTACTGTGTTTAAATAGTGATGGAAACTTAGTTTTTTCCCCTAGATACCTACCCCCTTGTAATAAGATCATTTTTTCCCCCTCCAGTCTTGAACTTCGAGAGTTAGAAAGAAAGCTGAACTCTGCTTATATGAATAAAGAACGAGCTGCACAGATTGCTGAAAAAAAAGCTATGTATGATGAGAAAATGGTAATTAGTGCATCCCAGCACCCAAGTCCTGTAACTCCTTGTATGGATTGTGCAGAAGACTTTTCCTTTGACCTTTTTTATCTAAAATATTGTTCAGGCATTCAGTGTTATTGAAAATATATTTTGTGTTATGAAGGATGAATTAACCAGTAATAACTAGCTATAAGAAAAAGGTTTACTTTGCCATTGCAATTGAAGGAGTAGTGAGTTAGCTGTATGACTGGTTATAGTTGTTATTTTACTGGTTTTGTAATATTTATCCAAGTAAAAACTATGATACCCTTTGTATAGTAAGTTCTTACAGTGGTGAATCCTTACCTCAGGGCCTGGTTGTTGAAAATAATGTTACTATTGTTAAACAGTGATCTGGGTAACTTCAGAAAGACTTGCAAATTTGTATTTATGTGTAGAATAATATTGGTGATCAGGCAGATGATTCTGATTATGTCAATGCTTTATACAGAGTTCAGTGCAGGCAGTTGGTGTACAGCAATGTGCTCATTGAGGGTGTTCTCTGTAGCCCTCAGCCCTCAGCTTCCTTCCAGTCACTGTGCTGATGTGAGTGAGTCCCACCTGTGCTCAGTGCTTTGTCTTTTAAGTACTTCTAGTGCTCCTCAAGTTGGTTAAATCTTGAGGGTGCCCTTCAAGGGTTCTACTGACTGGATTAAGCTATTAAGCGTGTTAAGGCTCTATATTTATGGATTGAGGTGGAAGATGTTCCTTTCTGGTAATGCAGCATAATTCCTTTTCATACTGTGTATTTTTTCATTACAAATTGTAGTAGTGGGAGCGAAAAGAAATCTTGTGTTGCCTTTTTCCGCCTAGAAATGGGAGGATGAAATAGCCCAAGAGATGAAGGAAGAGTACGACAGGTTTCTGAAAGAAGAAATGTCTGCAGAACTGAGGAGAAACCAGGAGAAGAAAATGTACCATGAAGAACTGGACAAGCAGGTTGAGGAACAAGAGAAGAAGAAGCAAGAGGCTTATGAAGAGTTTCTAAGAGAGAAACTCATGATTGATGAAATTGTAAAAAAGATCTATGAAGAAGACCAAATGTTAGTTACTTCGAAATTGTATTATTTATTAATTTAAAACATAACAGCTCACATAATTCTGCACAGAAAGCTAATTTGTATGCACCTATTCCATATAGACTAAGGCCCATTTTAGTTTTCCTTGGTCACATTTTAATAACAAGAGACTGACTTGCATGAATTTTCCTGTTGAAACATCATAATGTCCCAGTCTGTCTCGTGTCCTTGCTCCCCAAATACGAAATCCAGCTTAATTGCAGGAGGGCTTCCAATGGGCCCATCATGCTGGACACAACAGCATATTACATATTTCTGCCTCGCCTTGTGTCCCTGCCTTGCCACCAGATGCTTTGTTTGCATGTCTTAGGAAAAGGGAAGGAGGTTTTTGAGGGCAGGGTATTGTGTGTGTGTGGGGGAGAGTTTAGTGTAAATAAAAAGTTTAGGAGTTGTGGTGCGGTTGGGCTTTCTTCTCTTCTTTCTCTTTGATGGGGCATAAAATGCAGCAGCAGTGAGTACTTTTGTGTACAGTCTGTCCTCCAGAAAGGTGTTAGGCATGAGAGTCGCTTCTTGGGGCAATTCATTACTAAGTATTTTCAATTTAGCTATCTAGTTTTTAGCTGAATGGTTAAGGAGAGTAATTTAAATGTTAGTCTCTGGAATATATTGTTAATGGTGAGCATCTGGTTGATTTAACATTACTCTGCAGTATGTTAAATAACTATTTGAACTTTTTTTCCCCATCTTCTACAGGGAAAAACAACGGAAGTTAGATAAAATGAAAGAAACTCAGACATATATTGAAGAGTTTATAAAAGAACAAGCTATCTGGAGGAAAAGGAAACAGGAAGAGATGGATGAAGAAAATAGGAAAATTATGGAGTTTGCCAACATGCAACGACAAAGAGAAGATGATTGGATGGCTAAAGTTCGAGACACTGAGGAGAAAAAACAGAAAGTTCAAAACATGGTATCAAAAATTGAAATAGTAGAAAAAATAGTTGTATGTTTTTGTCTTTCATTTAGAAACCTTTCCTTCTTGTAATAGGTTGCCAAGACCATGGAAAGAGAAGAACAGAGGCGTAAAGAACAGGAACAAATCCGCCAAGATCTGTATCTGGAAAAACAAGAAGAGATGGAAAGGAAGAAGGAGATGGTAAGTGCTGGCAGGTACATGAAGGGGGTTTTTACACACTTGGATTTCTAAGTCTGAAGTGTTATTTGTGACTTTGGGATGTGTCTGAGGGACTCCTTGAGCCCCTTTCGGACTGTGAGCTATCTCAAACCAAAAGGCTTAATTCTGATATGGTTTTAGGAGTCTTAAATGAATTTGAATTGTTTCCAATTCTGTTCTAGCACAAATATTTATTTTCAACTCTATTTCCTAAATGTTCTCAGTCAGACAGGCAGTTTGTACATTAGCTTAGGTTTTGGAGGGAAAATTTTGTACTTTGAGTTTCCTTTTCCATTCCTAATGTATTTATGTT
Organism: Pachycephala philippinensis; assembly: GCA_013397055.1. Taxonomy (NCBI): domain Eukaryota; kingdom Metazoa; phylum Chordata; class Aves; order Passeriformes; genus Pachycephala; species Pachycephala philippinensis. The sequence goes on along the minus strand of VWZT01005590.1, from coordinate 561,764 downwards.
TTAATTTCAACCAGGGAGACAAGTGAAGGTTTTGAATACCCTTATGGCCCCATTTATACATTTATTTATCACATGAAGGAGAATACCAATAACTTTCAAGTTTAGGTTTAAGCTAAGTAGTTAATTAACTGCTTTTCTTCTGCATGTCCATTTCCTATGGGCCTGGCCACACTCTGTCTTACCTTGCTGTGGGTGAAAAACAAAATGTAATGTAGGTTGAGATACCAAACACTGCTACTTTTAGAGTGTTGTTCAGGATGCCTGTCTTCTTGATTCCCTTCATCACAGTGGGAAAAAAAATCTCCTTTTGTTTTGGGCATAATTTTAAGAATCTTGTGACATTTGCTGAGCTGATTAATACTGGAGAGCACTGTCAGATATGGAATGTTTGCTCCAGTTAGTTATGCTAGAAGTTAAGAGCTACAGTAAATTTATTCCAAGATAAATGGAGTAGATTGGCTGCTGCTGCTGAGAATTTTTCAATGTTCAGTAATACTGCATTTCACTAAATTCCTTTATAGGCAGAAATTGAGAAGAGAATAAGGCAGCGCCTAGACTTAAGGCAAGCATATGAAGAGCAATTTGCTGTGAAGGCAGCAGCACAACAAGCTGTGAGAGAAGAGGAGGAAGCCCTCCGGCAGCGGATTTTGGCCAAGTTTGCTGAGGACGATCGCATTGAGCAGCTGAATGCACAGAAACGCAGAATGAAACAGCTTGAACACAAAATGGCTGTGGAGAAAATTCTTGAGGACCGTCGCAAACAGTGTATTGCAGAAAAAGTAAGAGTTTCACATGCACCTTTGGTTTGAGCACAGGGTTTAAGATGGGAATACTTGTGCTGTCCTAAGGGACAATGCTGGTGTTGCTAGGGAAAGGTGATGGGAATTGCAAAGTCATGTGGGGGGGAAGCAGGACTTTGTTTTGGTTTCTGACAAGAGAAAAGTATTTTTAGAGCTAACTATTTCTTGTTGCTCAAGAGGCTGGGGTCAACACCATCCCTGGCCCCCTGTGTAGCTGATGTGCTGTGCAAATACCTCTTCAGGAGGTATTGAGATCAGCAACACAACTGCTGTCCAGTTTCCACATTCCTGGTCAGCTGCACTGACAATGATATGTGAGGAGGGGAAGGCCCAGCCTTGCTTTTAAGGTTAAGTTTCTTGAATTGAGATCTGAGGAAGAAAAGGTGTGAGCTGAAAGCAAGACATGGAGTCCCATACTGCTCTTTTCGTAACTGTTTATAGGGTATAAATCAGCTGTGTAATGTGAATGGCAATTTCCAGTCATCAGTGTGAGAATTCATACCTATTGCACCTTTTCCTGATTAGAGCAGTAGGGCAGGAACAGACTAACTTGTCTGAGAGCCAAAAAGCCACCAGAACTGAACATTGCCTGCCTTCAAAAGGGCTTCTGACACCAAACACTTGGACAGCAGATTTCACCCCATGACTTGCCATTCCGTTTTCTCTTTTATCTGAGATTGTTTTCCAGTTGCCAAACAAGTATTGTTTGAACAGTGCTTTGTGGGTTTTTTTACATACACTTTTCCATCCTTTTCAAGAGAATTTCCTGTGACCAGGAATTAGTAAGTGGAAGTTCAAAATTTACTCCACTAAAATTTTGCTCTTTATGTTGTGGTGAATAGTGGTGGAAACAAATGTTCACAGAGCTGAAACAGAACTTGGGAAAACTTGTTGATTGTAGGAGCGTGAACTTCAAGAAAGAGAGTTGGAGAAGAGAAGACAAGAAAGTATCCGTGCAATTATTGAAGAAGAGAGACAGAAACTCTTGAAAGAGCATGCATGGAAATTGCTGGGTTATCTTCCTCGAGTAAGTGAATTGTATTTTAAATATCTTTAATGTCTATCCTGTAAATTGGTATTCTCTTGGATAGTTCAAGGTGAAGTTGCAGAACTGTGCAAGTTCCTGGAGTCAGTGGATGTCCTTATTGTGTCAGCTCACGTGCACTCACCTCTTCCTTTTCCTTTTGAGTTGGGACCCATTTACAGCACTGCTCTTTCTGCTGAGGGGCTTTGGGCTCTCTGGCACTATTGATGTCTTGTACAGAATTCGCTGAAAGCTTCCACAGCGCTTTGCACATCCAGTGTTTGAAATGTGGAACCTGAGTTCTACAGCAGGACTTCTCTAGCTAGAAAGGGGTCCACTGCATCTTAAAACTTGTTTCCACCGAATTTCTCATTTGGGGTTTTGGCAGCAATTTCTTGCAGCTCTGGCTTGTCTGCCAAATATTCCTTAAGTATGGACTCTGCAGCAGTGCAATGAACTGCAGCATTTACAGAAGCATTTCCAAGCTTGCTCTGTTCATCCCTGTGTTTTTAAAAGTTAAAAAGATGGAAGCAGTTACTGAAATAGGAATAAACTACAATTTATTTTGTATTATGCTTCATAATTGGAAAGATCTCCTAATAGTACACAAATGAACAGAGAGCTGCCTTAGGGATGTAAAAATGCATTTACAGCAGGGAGAGAACCATCCAGCTGGTTAAAGAAATTCTGCAATACTGGAAAACGTTAAGTAGAGCAGAGTTTAATTTTTATTCAAATATTAATACAATTATTGGTGCAGCAATTTGTAACACTTGGAGCGAGTTGTTGTCTAATGTAGATTTAATTAAAGGATAACTCATAGTGGCAACATTTTGACTTACTTTTCTGGTCTGAGTTTGCTGCTGTAGGAAGCCTTGGCAATTTCAGTGTCCAAGGCTCACACGTGGGCCATGTATGATGTTCTACTTTTCTGTTCTCTGCTTCAACACTGTGTCTGAGTTGGGTGCTCCTACATCACATTACTTCACTCAAAATGGTTAAATAGCGAAGTGCTACCAAATTCGAAACTTTCCAGTAGAAATGCAGTTTGTAACTTTTTCCTCTTTTTTAAATGCTGCAAGGTTTGTTCTGTGGGTCATACATATTTTTAGCTGTAAAATTACTTTAGAATTAATTAGAAATTTAGATTTCTGGGTGCCCCACTTCTCTTCCCAAAAACATAGTTTTTGATTAAGTTGTCCAGCATTACTTGATTTCCCAAGTTATTTCTTTGTATGAGCTAATTCCAGCACAGGTAAAGGTGGAGACAGAGCCCCAGCCCAGCCAGGGCCTCTTTTCACTGCAGTTGCTTGTTTTTACTAAACCTGCTCCTGTGCTGTACTGACTGCAGTCACTCCTGTGAGCAAGAGAATGCAGCTAAATGTTGTCTTTTGGCAGAACAAAAAGGGGGGCTCTGGGTTAGCACCAACTTGTAACTCATGTGTTCAGGCTTTGTGATGGTTTTCAGGCTTGATTTTCAGGCTTGTTTTAAAGGTAACATAAGAGTATTATGGGTACCATACTTGCTTCCATGGAGAATTTCAGAGATCCATAGTAATCTCTCTACTTTGTTTTTCCTTCTGATGTGTGTTTCTTTCCTGTTAATGCAGGGAATACTCAAAGACGAAAACGACATTAACATGCTTGGAGAAGATTTCAGGTTGGCTTACCAGCAGAGAAGAGGTAATGAACTTTCAGAAGAGAGCTGAACCTTCCCCCAGCTCAGCTCCTGCTTTACCACTAGGTGTCAGCTGATTCCCAGTGAACACTTCCATTTGCTGTTAACAGCGAGGAATTCCTTTTTAATAGCATTAACAGCCTTCCTTCTAAGAACGAAGCTCTAAACTGATGAGCAGGTAGTTTTATATAAGTGTGTGCTCCACTTGCATTTTTCACAAATAAACTGTTCTGGAGTTCTCAATTATTCTCAGTCATGTAGCAATGTTAGAAATGTTTTTTCCAGCAACACAGCAGAAACCTAAGCTCGCATGTGTATTCCAGTCTGGACTAAAGGATTCTCCTAATGCACTACTTCTGGGAAGATGTGGCTGTCCTGATATTACACTACTACAATCCTCATCCAAATGTAGTGTCTCATGTCCACGGGGTAGGTCTGAGGTACTTCACTGGTAGGATCTAAGCAGAGATGTTGTTCCATTGTGAGGTCAGAACCACTGTTTATACCTTTCTTTCAGTGCATAAATTGACTAATTTTTGTCTCATGTTCTTTTTCACTTACTCTGAGGGAGGAATCCATTGCAATAGCGAGATCTGGCAGAGGTTCATGCAAGCAGCACAGGCTTGTAGTGCTCCTGTTCATTAATGTACACACAACAGGCTCAGCTCATCTACCCTGAATCTGTTTTCTACTTATTGATTACAATGATGACTAATGAAATTGTTAAGGATGTAATGCTTGTAGAGCACCTGTGAATGTGGAGTCATTGTTTCTGCCTGTATCCCAAAGCAGCAGCTGATGGCCAGGGAAAGGTTTGATATTTTCACCTTGACTGAAGGAACAGTTTTACACAATACAGCTCTATGGGACTATGGAGTCTGTCTGGGCAATGGGAGGCAAGTCTCATGTATAGTTATGCCAGCCAGGGGCTAAGATGTAATGGCTAAAACAAGTTATGGTCATTTCTATAAAAGAGCTCTTGGTGCTTAAATTAGATGCCAGACCAGCTAGCTTTGAGAGGAGATCTGTTACAGAGAACAGACAAGGCCAATTTTCCAACCACGTGTTTTAAAAAGGACATGACATTTTCTTCTCAACTGGATCACTGGTTAATTTATTTCTGTTGCAACAAGGAATTTTCTGAGACTAAATCCTGACTTCCTTGGACTGAATATTACCGTAGGTAAGGTACAGTTTTAAATGCTAAAACAGAGCAAACTGATAACCAAGTTCACTTGTTGGAATATTCCTTGCATGGTCTGAGCTTCTCTGCTCCTTAGCGAATGGGCAGTTTGGCCTGACAATGAAGTGGAAATTTGTATTTCATACGACATTACAACACAAGCTATCAGGTTTACAAAAGTTAAACAATTTAAACATAAAATCAACAAAATCAATTCAGTGAGATATACAGTTATTAACTATTAACAAGGACTCATAGACAGTCTCAAAATAATGTACTATCTGACTCATCTTTCAAATAGAAGTTGTTATTTAATGGCATCAATAATTTCCCCACTCAAGAGCTTTCATGAATTCCTCTTCGGTAAAAGACAGCATCTTGGCAGCTTCAATGTGCATCTAAAAAAAAAAAAAAAGAGCAGAAGGTAAAATAGTGTGAATGACCAGTACAAAATCCTGGATAACTGGGATATTTTATGGGCTTTAATAAAGCACAGAAATTCCTGAACATCTGACAAGTCTTGTGACTTCTGAAGAACACATGTAAGAAAACTGGTCCATGTTCTTTCAAGCTGATCAATATACAATTTAACGTTAAAGCTATTACAAAGCAAATCATCCTACTCCTGATATTTAATGTCTTTGGGGAATTTTTTCCCTCTATCATTCTTCAGGCTCTGTCTGCTCTGTGCATCTGAACCTGCCACACAAATACTACACAAATAGCCTAAATCAGGTTTTTCTAATTCATTCAACAAAAGGCCTGTTTCAAGCAGACTTGAAGTCCTTCCACTGATTGTGAATATTGAGCACATGTGAGCTTCAGCTGCCCTTCCCCAGTGCCTTCTGCCAGAAGCTGCAAGGGGCAGGGTTAGCCCCAGTCTTATCCACATTCCTCTAGTCACAGTCTCTTCAGAAAGGACAACTCACAGCATCCTTCTTCTGGGAGTAACATTTTTGGTACGAAAAGGTAAGTGGCTTTCTCTCCTATCTGCAGTTCTGATACAGCATTTGCAATTGTTTAAAAATTTATTTAATGCAGTTTCTGACACTTGTCTGAGACCATGGATTTGGCTCCCAGTCAGAACAGAACAGAAATGCTGCTCTGTGACACCCATTTCAGTGAATTAATGTTCCAGAGGACAATGAGCTACCTCATCTATAAGAATGTATTTTGAGTGAATGCTGTGTAGTTTTCATTCTCAAAATAAATTGCAGAGCTAGAAGAGCCACCCAAAGGCTGAGCTAGCACTGTTGCTGTTAGATGAATCCTGTTACTGCCAGAAAAATTCTCTTGCACTGAAAATGCATAAGCAGCCCTGCTTCCTCTTATTCCATGTACCTGTCCTCCTTTGCCCTGTGTTGGGCGGGTATTTCAGATTCAAGGGCGTAGTTTCATACTGCAATTCCCAGGTCTTAGGATAAGTGTGTGTATTTTGCTCCCTGAAGATGCCACTTCATACAGAACTATTCTTCCTCTAGGGGCTCAACAACTTCAAAGTGTTTACTAAATGTCTGGTGATCACTGAGTACTCAAAAGGTAAATAAAATGTTCTATTTTCTTATCTCTAAGGCTGGCCCTTCTTAAAGGGGGTTCTGCTTAACACGTCACCATACATTGCTTGCTTTAGCTGTCTTACAGCTTTGGTTTGAGAGTGTAAGTGCATTGACTCCATCGCAAAATGAATCCCATGAGATTCAGCAGAGTAAGCAATTGGAGGTGACCCACTCTGTGACGTTAAGGTCCTGTCCAGACAGCTGTGCAGCCCATAGCTCTCCACATCTCATGCAGCCCCAGAAGGAAAACTGATAGAAATGACTGCACACATCCCAAGTATTTTAAGTGAAAGGTGTGATGGAACTAGTAAGTGGAAAATTGTTCAATTTGGGCAACATCTCTTAGTACACTTTCCTCTCATTTTCATTTCCTTCCATGTAAAGTCACAGTTTTCAAGATTATTGGACAACAGACACATTTAGCTAGAGGTTGTTAACTGAAATACACCCATACTCTGCTCCTTACCTTTTGTCGCTTCAAAATATCAATTAACTTTAACTGCTTTTTGAAACCTGTAATTAGCTCTCCTTTTTGTTTCTGCAGTTTCTTGTTTTCTGATTTTAATTCTTCGATCGTTTTGAGTTCTTGGTTAGCTACATCCTACCAAGGGAAGAAAAGGAGAAATTTATTAATTATGAAAGTGGTGCTTTAACCACTGAAACCTGGCATTACATAAGAAAATGACAAACAGTAGCCACACATGACACTTCTGAAAAGAAATGGGATTAATCAAAAGACTCCCACATCAAAGCTTAAAAAAAGAAAAGAAAATCTTGGCAATAAGAGCTGTGGTTTGCCTTTGTATGTATTAGGTGTGTATGTGTACTTCTCCCTCTTTCTAAACATGTCTCATTTTCACACAAATGAGGAAAATCAGAAAGGCTTTAACTTCATTCTGTATGTTTCCTCCTCCTGCAGAGGTTGCAGTAGTGTCATCTAAGATAACTTATTGAGGCCTTTTGTGATTTGCTCCAAGTTAATTTTGGGGCTGCCTGTAAGAGATATGATGCTTCCAAAGCCCATCAAGCTTTTTGTCTCATTCTAGCATTACTGAGTGATTACAGACTAGAAATTCTTTTCCTAAGCCACAGTACCTTGTTGCTTTGCTTAAGTTTATTCAGCTCCACTTTATACTTTTCCACTTCTTCCAAGGCCCTGTTTAAACGAACCTCTGTTGCACTCTGAGTGGCTGCAGCCTGCTTTTGGGCACGTTTTAGGTTCTCCAATTCCTATTTAAGAAAGGACAAACCCAATAAAAACATCATGAATAATGGTGTTTTAATGAATCCTGTATCAACAACACACTTACAAAAAGGCTCACCCTTGAAAGCTGAAGAGTCTGTGAACTTCTTTGGCCTGCAGATAGAATCTGTCTCAAAGATAATTCTACTGTTAAAACATCCCCTTCTCCTTTGAAATCTTGAAAAGGGATCTTTCTCATCTTTATTTTTTTTAAGCTTCTCTTGGAATAATTGTGAAGCTGATCATGTAAGACCACAGGACTGACTGAAAAACCTTGTATGATCAGTCAGAAAAAGAGAAAAAAAAATCACTATGTCCACTCTGTGGCATTTTGGAATGGTGGCTCGTGTTCCCAGCTGCTTCTTCCCACCTGTTCCTTTCACCTCTTTGCCCCAGAGATTACTACATGCAATTACCACCAAGAAGTTAAAGCAGCCTACTGAAGATGGCTGAGGATAGTAACTATTTCATCTGGCAGAAAATAGTTCATCAAGTGTTATGGCACCAATCAAAACAGTTGTCTCTTGACTCTGCTGACAGTATTTCATAGTGCTGTAAGTGGGGAAATGAGAGAAAGAGACCAAGTTGAGGAACAGAGTAATGAGACTAAAGATCAGGGAATATAGATAACAGACAAAGTAAAAGAAATAAACAATTCTGGCAGAAAGAGCACATCTTATGTTTTATGAAAAAGAAATAGACTTTTCCTTTAAAGTATCAAATTTCTAGTAACGGGCACAGAAAGATTCTTTTAAACAATTCAAGGTAGAGGGGGCTTACTGATAATGAGGCAGCCCTCAGACCGCCTCATTTCTGAGTAATTCTTCTATTTTCTCAATTCTACACCTGCGCTGTGGTGGTTACTTAAGACTTCCACATCATTTATCCAAGAAATACATACTAATTGACTTCTTTGTCTCGTATCAAGAAGATGGAGCTGTGAATAAAGTCAACTAAATCTTTCGTGCTATGTATTTTATTCTGCATTAATATGAAAAGCTTCGGAATATAGTCTTTCAAGCATTAAATGACCAAAAAAAATAGTCTATATGCAATGCAAATTACTTATCAGCTAATCAGATCATTTAATGAAAGAATTCTAAGAATTCTTTTAGGGATTTTTGACATTTACTATCACACATAACACCTTATCAAGGACTTTTCTGCAAGTCATCCAGTGAGGGTATATTGTTAAATATATTCAACTCCAAGTTTTTAATCTTAAGAATGCCTGAAATAAGTATTTTGTAACTAGGTGAGGTTTCTGCCATGTCTTCAATACTTTAAGTCAAAGCTGGATTAGTTTTCGCATATAATGTTTCTCTAGGACGGGGGAGAATAAACTACTTTGTTTTAAATTTGTATCCCATTTCAGCTGCTGGATTTTCCCCACTGTTCTGACATGGCTGAGGCACTTGAGCATCAGCAGGGGCTGTGATGGCCCATGAGTAACCCTCACCAGGCCTTCTGTCCTCCCAGCAGCAGCGTAGGCAGCACTGCTCTCTTTAGGAAGCTCTGCAACACGTCCCCAAAAAACAGTTGAGAGAGAGAATGTGTACTTAACATCAAGCCTTTCTTCAAGGCAAGTGATAAACCCCTGCACAAAGGCTCAAAAAGAGTAAGAGAACAACTTTGGTGTTCCCCTGACCACTATCTAACATTAGAATTAAGCCGAACACACAAAGGAAGGAATGTTCTTGTAGACCAGTGGCGAAAAAGAGATGGGAGAGGTGATAGCATTTATTAGATCAACTAGATAGAAAAAAAAATTGAATGCTGGAAAGAAAAGGATGGAAGTTTCTGGGAGCATCAGAATTCAGCTGTTGCCTTAGGTGGGTGCTGCAGCAGAATTGTTTACAGAGACCAAACACCAAAAGAATTAAATGTAAAAATAACGAAGTAGGTACCATGTTTCAGGTAAATTGTGAAAAGCAGGTGAGAATCTTTGCTTAGGCACATACAAAAAGTACCTGGGACATTAATAAAGTTAACAAAAACGTGATAGTCTAAGGAGTATGGGGCAGCATGTATCACAACATAGTTCTACCATCCTCTACACTGCAACAACAGAAAAAACAATAAAAAGCCCCCAAATGAGAGGTTACATTTGTGCTCTCTCAGCTATACAGAGAACTTTCTTTAGACTGAAAATAAGAGCTGTGAGAGTTTAGCAGCACAGTGGCACCATTTCAAGCCTGTGTTCACAGGAAATTGCTTTTAAATGTCTGGAATTGATCTACACTACATTAATTAAATAGGGTTGAATAATACTTCATATCTAAAAAATAGAGCAGTTTTCAGACTCTAAATCCACGGGAGATTTAAGCAGTTACTGCAAAATTATTTTTACATGCATGGTCTTTGCAGTTAGATAATTTATTATAGCAGAAAAAATATGTAAAAGTAACTTCTGAATTAGCAGAGAACCTTTCATTACATACATTTGATTTTTTCGCTGTCTTAGTATTTGAAAGAATTACCACTCTTTTTCATGATCATGACTGATTGGTAACCTTGATGAATTCTAGAAAACACAACCTATGAGGAATAATTGAAGCAACTGAGGATGGTAAATCCCAAGCAAAGACCAGTGAGGGGAGTGACCATATTCTGGATATGGTACCAGTACAGTGGAAGTGAATAAACTTTTCATCCCATTTCCTAAATACTTTTTAACTGTGACTGTGTGCAAGGAAATGGTTGAAATTGCCATTCCAGAAGGTTTTAAGTACAGGTGAAGCAATCTTATGTCTTTAAGATAAGGGACTAAATGACTGTAAATCTCTAGGCCCTATTTTCTGTGAGCTGATGAGTAGGATAAACACTAGCACTGAATATTTTTTCTGACAGAATCACAATCAGTGTAAGGGAACTTAAAACCTCCAAGTATCTGCACAAACAGAACACAAAGACCATGTTAGTTTTAAAATGCCAGAACTACAAAACATTAAGATGCATGCGTGCCCACACAAATCTGTAATAGGATTTAATGGAAGTATGGGACTCTGATGGGCTGAGTTGTGTTCTGTTTTCCCAAAAATTTTAACTGAAACATTCCCCTGGTTGCATTAGATGTACTACACAACACTATATGTATTACATGGTTTTGAAGTCAACCTCTCTAGCTCTGAGGAATTAAAGAAAAACACGTGCTACCCTTAAGATTAAGTTCCAAACAAACAAAGCTGTGTAGGCAGCCATCTGCTGTGCCAGGCACGGGCACCGCTGTGCGAGTGTGGGACAGCAGCAGCCACGCTCACTCGGACTCAGCCACGCTGCAGTGCCTGCTTTTCCAACAGTCCCTTTGCAACAACAAAGACATCCCTTCCTTTACCCGCAGAAGATACTATTACAAGCTGCAGGTGCTTTTTAAAAAAATTGTTTGTTGAGTTCTGCAGCTTACAATAGAATTTACAGAAGCATTTTCTAAAAAATTGTAATTAAAAAAAGGAAAAAATGGAATTTCCTTGTACTTTTCAGGATTCCTTTTTAAATTTGACAGCAGTTTCTGAAAAGGTAGTTTTGTCTCTTGTGGGTCTTTTACACAGGAATTTAATTTCAAAATGAAATATACGATTGTAGAAGCAGAAGAAAAGCAGTTAGCAAAATATATTATTTCTTCCTTTAAAAAAAAATTATTAGGCCATTTAAAAATACAATTTATAAAACTATTAACAGACATTGAAACGCAAATCAGATAATTGGATACAGCTCTATCAATCCATCAGGGAACAGAGGGTAATTTGATGTGAGTTTTTCCCTTTTTTGAGATAAATGAGACTAATATCTGTAATACCTTTTCTAGTGCAGTGACCTCTTGTTGTAACCCTTCGGTTTTTTTGTTTGCTTCTTGTGACAACATTTTGTACTTCTCAGTCTGAGACTGCTGCAGGCTGATTGTTCGTTGCAGTCTTGTGTTTTCTTCCTCAGTATCTTTAAGCCGTGTTTCTAAATTCTGATTTTCATCATCCTGTGTGGCAGTAATTAGCAAAAAAAACCCAACTAAATTATTGCAAGGAAGCAGAAGGGTAATGCAGTAATAATATCTTGTGAATAAAAGGCAGTAAGAATATATATGCTGTAGATCTAGAAACAGCAACAAGTAAGACTAAGGAAACAAAACACCGTTTTACCAAGATAATACTTTAAAAACCAGTAACACTTTTCTCATTTTATTTTCTGCAGTCTTTTACTTGAAACTGTCTTGTAGCAATATGTAAAACATTTCTCCTAGCCCAAAGGTTTTGAAAATAATCAAAATGTTATAGAATAATATGAATAACAGTGGCACATAGGTATTTCGTGAGAATAGCTAGATGCACACATTAGGAAAAATTATGGGAAAAGCAAGAGAATGTAATTACTGATAAACCAATCCATTATGTTTTAAGATGTTATCTGGTTTTGACTTAAAAGCAAGCTAATGATCCAGGATACATCAAGTATTCAAATTTAAGATTCTCTTAACATGAAGTGAATCCCGTATTAGATTCATGACCTACTGGCAATTACATCCCACATTAAGCATTATAATTCAAGGCATTTTTCTTTTATAACCTTTCAAACTTTATAAGTGAATACTAATGTAGATTATTTCAGAGACACATTATGCCCTGCTTTTCTGTAAGAAAAAGAAACCAAGGCATGTACAGAAATGAATTTCTGTGAAAAAAGTCTCTCTCTGCTGTTCTCTCAGCCCCTTGGAATACAAGCTTCCCACCTGGGAAATCTGTGTGCTTTATCCTAAGCTTCTCATGACTTCATGCACCTCAGAAACTCCCACCTCTTTATATTTAAACAAATGTACTGCTTCCTTATAACAATTGGACTGTGAATTGGAACCAAACCCAGAATCTATCTCAAGGCTTTGACAAAATGAAATTTTTGGGACCTTCTGAATGTAATAAAGTTATTTTCACACCAGAGAAACTAGAACCCAAAATGATACATTTACATACAAAGTGCTAAGGGAGCAGGACAAGAATAAGTACAAGGTTGTCTGTCATCTGCTACAGGAACTGAATTCTGTAGTGATTTTGGCATGGAATGATGAAGTTCAATAGCTACTGACAAAATTATACTTGATTTGAAAATGTCTTTAAAATCTAATGTAAACTTTCTTCTGATCACAGCATAAAAGTATTGAAATGCAGAAGCACCTGTGTTGATAAAAATAAAAGAAAGTACAGATATAAAATATCAAAATCTAATTAATTCTGAAGATTTGCTTCATTACTTATCTCAAAAAACTCATTCAACACCATCCCGCTCCTTAACGCTAAATTAAAAGCTTGTAAGAAAACATATAGGTGTTTTCCCGTATGTTCTTAATGTCATCATCACATTTGGGCCTGGGGAATAGGTGGAAAAAAGCATTCTGAAGTTAAGAGACCACAACTAAAAATAACTCAGTTATGTAAAATGGAAAGTTAGTTCAAAAACCTTGCTTGATTACAAATACATGAATAAGAAGTGATCTCTCTGGCAGACAGATATGAACTACTTAAGGCTTTACAGTTCAAGAGCTGTTTGAGCATCACTTTAAAATATATTGCCAGACAGTGCAGATCATAAAACTCACTTGTACACTCTAACAGTGAAATATCAGTGTAGCTTCACAATGCCTTAAGTTCAGTCTGATCTGCCCAAATATGTAATTCCACATATTGTCCTCTGCATCAACTGTACTCTTGAGAACAGAGCCTAATTTCTGTTTTGATTACAATATTCCACTTAAAATGGAAGCTCTTTCCACGCTTGATCCACTGACGGCACCAAAAATACCTGACTGTATTTCTCAAGCTTTTATATTTCTCAAGCTGTTCTATTTCTCATTCTACCCTAAACATCCATCTCATCCCAGCAGCTGGCTCTGGGCACCACTCTCCTTCTCTCTGCACACCACAATCTGCATTTCACTGCTACTGTTTCTTTCTCCTTTTTCTCAGGCTCTGCTCTCCTTCCCAGCAGTGATGGTTTGGGACTTTGCAGCACCACAGTGGCCCTACAGCTGGGGCATGTCTTCATTCCCAGTGGTTCTTTCTGGCCCCAAATTATTTTCCATTAAGTGCATTTTGTAAGCTTTTAGCCCAAGATCACATATAGAAAGCACCACCCCGACTCTAAATTCGTACGGTATTTAAAAAAAATAGAACTCTTAATACTTGAAAAGGAAAGGTTGAGAGAATTCTGTTTTGTGATTATTTGTTAAAGAGGAACCTATTTCTAGATTAAAAAATTCATCTCTTACCTTTTTCCTGCATTCAAACACTAAATTTGCCAGGTCTTCCTGTGTCACACGTAACTTTGCCTTAAGCAATCTGATTTGAGCTTCTGTGAACATAAAAAGTTACATTTAATATACACAAGTACTCATTATTCAATACAGAAAAGAACCAAAACTGATGCAAGAACTCACTTTCATCTTCCTGTATTGAAAAACACATTACATTGTTTATAATTATTGAAGAGAAATAAGCAAATAAAAACTCAGATTTCTAAAAAAGTGTTGCAGGTTTCTCACTCTTAGGCAGAGCTTTGTATAGATTTTTTCCTTTTGACGACTGAACTTGACATCTTTAAAATGTAAAAGACTCATAATTCTCAAAATTGAAACTTACTGAAAACTTGCATCACACCATGCTGTACATGACAGCACTTCTTGAGTTTGAAGTCAACAAAACTATATTGTAGGGCATGCTACATTGCAATCCAGCTGGAGCTGCAACTTCTGTAGTTACAGCCAGAGTAATTTTAAACTGTGCACAACAAGGAATTCGATGTAGACTGCAAACCCCTCCTAACAGGTAAATACCCCTCCCACACAGTAGTCTGTGCTTTTTAAAAGTACACTGCTAACATTCTTCAACTAATAGTTTAAAAGTAAATCCATTTAATCAGATGTTTTTTCCAAATGAAACACTTTCTTGCTTTTGGACAGCTAAGAAACAGACTGGCATGACAAAACAAGCTGTGTGTGAACAGTCTGTTCTCATACTTCCTATTCCCCGGGTCATTCACAAGGAACTTCCCCTGAACTTCCACAGGCATAAAGCATGGAAACAGTCTGAGGATCAAGTTGACTAACACAGGAATAACCATTATTCACAGTAGTTACAAGGGGAAAAGAATAAAGTGGAGGAGGAATATCTGGATCTAAGAGCAGAGAAATGGATGGGTATATGTGTTCATTTGCTGTAACAGGAATTCGTTTATTTTCACCCACCTTCCCTCATCAATTGCAGCTGAAGCTCTAACTCTGCAGAGGCCAGTAATAAGTACAACTTAGGAAAACACCACGAAAAAACATGATACAGATTGACTTCTATTCCTCCTGTTCTATCCTTGCTAGCTTCTGGTAACTAGTGGCTATCAAGATGGAGACTGTAATGAAACCTTCATGTTTAATCCCCTTTCAGGAACTTCTATACTATTAAGTTGTTTGATTTTCTTCATAAAACATATTGTAGTTTGGCATTTACCATATCCTTTGGCAATGAGCTGGCTAATTTAATTATGCATTATGTGAAAGAGAAACATTTTGTATAGCTCCCTTTAAATCCAATTTAATGTGGCATTTACTAGTGTTTGCACTAGAGAAAGACAGCTTTCCCTTTACCATTACTGTTTTCATTACAGATTTTTCATATTGCCTTTAATTGTTTTGTTTTCAAACAGAAGATTCAAATTCAAGCTGTTCTACACTTCTAATTGCACTGTACACTCTGAACTGTGTCTTTGCTAGTTCTGCATCCTGGATTTGAGATGGGGTGTGCAGAACTGTGCCATTCTCAAGATGGGGTAGCATCAATTATATAATAGCATAATGGTAGCAGTACAATATTCTGTTTTCTGTTCTCTTCTGAAGGACTTCTAAAAATTAATTTGCCTTTTCCACTGTGAACAGGCAATAAGTTTATGCTTTTGGAGATTGTTTATTTATCACTAATTAAGGTAAGCCGGCTCAGTAGTAGGTGTAACTGGAGTTGTGTAGTAGGTGAGATTGGATAGCTGTGTTTTCTGTCAGTGTTACTCTGCAGTCTTTAATACAGAATACAAACTTGTGCTCCATCACCTCACTCAGTACCATGAGATTCTTTTGCAATACTTCAGCATCAGTTTTAACTACCCTAAAATCATTGTTTCATAGACAAATTTCTTTACTAGCTCTCAATGTAAGCTCCATGACAGATTCCTCTAGGGCTATACCACTACCTGTAAAAACTGGTTCTTTTTACCATTTTGTTTCCTCTTTTACTCAGCTATTAGTCCACAGACAACTTCTGTCTTACTCAGCTGTGTGTCATTAAGAGCACTTAGTAGTAAAACTTGCGAAAATTCAAGTGCACAACTAGAAGCAGATCACTCTTGGGAGGTCCCTGTGTTCCAAATAATTTGAATTCTGACAAGGGGTAAAGATAATTAAACAATTAGCTTCCTAACTGGTCAATTTTAATCACCTGATGAGGCTGATAAGGGGGGAGTATCACTTCATAGGATGGTCTTAGGTTATAAATTAACCAATGATTTAGGGACTGGTAAACAAGAAAAGGACATCTGAGAGACTCTGATACCCTACAAGAAAGAACAGATATCTTGAATTCTTGAGATAAGCTGAAGATTAACATGAAGTGCAACAATACATTCAGGTATTTTATTCATATGTGTGAGGGTATATTAGATAAAAATAGAGCTTCATGTTCAGCCTTC
The DNA here is from genome assembly GCA_013397055.1 of Pachycephala philippinensis. Taxonomy (NCBI): domain Eukaryota; kingdom Metazoa; phylum Chordata; class Aves; order Passeriformes; genus Pachycephala; species Pachycephala philippinensis. The sequence goes on along the minus strand of VWZT01005590.1, from coordinate 545,571 downwards.
TCTATGTCTGTGTGCTTCTATCATTGCTGGTTACTGCAGAGTTGAATCATAACCCACAAGAACAGTCCCAGACTAAAATAATGTCTAAGCTACTGTGTTGGCAGAAAAATGGCTGCACTGTGGTAACCTGTGATCATGAAATACAGGGAACTCAATTCCAGGAGGAGTGCTGCAAGAAGCTCAGGGAAAGGACAGTGCTATGGAATCTTATCAGCCCGTTGGCCTAAATGGCTGGGCACAGGCACACAGGCCTAAGGAATCCATTATGGATTATTCCTCTCTGTAACTGGGCCTGCTTAATACCTGTGTCTGCTTGCTTGTGAACACCCTAACTGTTCTGGGAGTCTGGCACTGCTGGAATGCTCTGCCAATAGCTTATTTACCACATTAAGGAGGCAGTCAGAGTGTTCTAAACAGTCAATATCAAATTCAAAATGCAATAATCAATCCAGAGGATTTTTATTTCATCATTAAAGTTACAGAAACAATCCTCACTACTCCAATACATACCCTTGGTCCCTGATTATAAGGTACCAGCAACAACCCTTCTTGATTTGCCTTGAATTAATTTGGTGTAAGTTTCCAATGCAAACCAAAACAATTTGTTTTTGGTTCAGGAAGAAAACTATAAAAAAGTTATCTGAGGATCTGCTTAGGGAGACTTGGTAACAGGAGATGTGCACAGAATTACAGGAGGTTAGAAACCAAGCTATTTCTGTGTTGGCATGCTTGTTGACATCAAGCTGTTAGATTAAAAGGAGAGGGCTCAGGCACTTCGTGCTACTGCAGTGAATCTCTGACTTCATGCTTACTTTGGCATTGTAAGGAACTACACAAACTCACTTTTATCACACCAGAGCTAAAAAGACAGATGTGCGTCATGCCTTTAGCCTTGCTGGCAAATGCTGCAATCCCTTCCCTTCTCTGTTTCTAGGACAGACATACACCATTTGGAGTGGGAAAGTATCTGGAGGATTCAAATTCAAGCACTGTAGCTGAAACATTACCTCGTTTCAGCCACTTGCTAAGATCCACAGCACTGGTCTGAGGAAAGGCTTTTGCCTCTAAAGGCAGAGTCTGTGCAAAGACTGAAGCTCATCTTTTTGGAAACACAAGCTTAGCATCATGTACTTCTGTTTCCCCAGTGAAATGAATCAAATGTTATGCACTTACTCAACATATGTAACCATCCAAATACCTCCCTACAAAGGTGGAAAGGAAGATAAAAATTCACTTTTCTTCATAATCATTTATATGTGACCTGATCTTCCTCTAGGACTATGTAAAGAGGAAAAACCTTCTTTCCCTTTTCCTTTAAGTTAAGGGCTTTAGAATTTTCCCTGTAATTTTTACAGAAACTCCTTTTGTCTTTCCCCAGGAAAACCCATTTCTAACAGTCACGAAGCAAGATTAAAGGTACTAACCATGGAAGGAAACTTACCTGTTCCCATTCCATTTCCAACCCTTGGAATAATATCATCATCTTGACAGTCTGGTAAGACTCCTTTCTTTAGTTTTTCTTCAACTTTGCTTATTGTTTTTGTTAAAGAAAAACCTATGCAATCTTCCAGTACTGCAACACCATCAGCACTTTGTATTTCCACGTTTCTTATTTTTGAACTAAAAAAATGAAAAACCTAGATTTTAAATTTATAATACATTATACTTTTGTAATTTTTTTTGTATTTGCTATTTTTAAGAGTGTACAGTTTTTTACATAGTGCAATTTCATTACCTGCATTCATATGAAAGATGCATTGATGGCAATTTTTCATTTTCTTCCTGTACGATACCTTTACCATATTCCACGTACATAATTACAGGATTCTACATACTATAATGTAGAAGACAGAGAAACCACTACCATTTTCAACTGAGAAGATTCTGGCATGGTCTTCTCATCTCAACAAATCCATAACTAAATCAGAGTAAAGCAAAGAAACAGAGGACTGTTCTATTGGCTTTGGCCACTATCCTCTGTTTTAATTTCTGCTCTTTCCATCCCCCGCCACATTATCTTATAGAACTCTGTTGTCCCTGGCTGTGCTCCTATCTTACCTCAGTTTCTGCATCATTATGCCCAGCCTAGGAAACTTCACTGATCCTAGAGGTTGCATATCAATATTTTTATAAAACCAGAACACAGGGTACCACATCACCTACACAGGGTATCTCCTCAGCTTTCTCCTACAGAAAGGTAACCTTAGTTCTCACACGATCTGAAGCTCCTAACTTCATATTCCAACATATCCTCATTCCAGTGCAGCCTCCAAACTCCTCCTAGCTCCTAACTTTCTCCCACAACTTTGGGGTTGCCCCACAGGTTCCGTATCTGCACAATTCCACTGCTAAATCTCACGATGGGGTGCTAGCATGACAGCCTCCCCTGAACTGTCCAAGGGAGGTCTGAAGGGCCTCCAGGGACTTCCAGCTCCTGTAAGACAGCCTCGGCCTCTGCCAATTCCATGTCCTGCCACCTTGCAGACAATTTTCATCCTATTTTGGTATTATGCCATATCTCACGGTAGTTTTAATTTGCTCCCAGGATCTTACGGATTTTTCGACTCTTCTCTCTTTGTGCAAATCTCCATTTTTTGGTTTTACAACCTTGAATTTGCTACCTACAGAGCTGAAGCTTTTCAGCTTGGAGCCCTGGAAGGTGTGTTGTATTACCGAGCCTCTTGTCCTGTGAGCCCGAGATTCACTACAACAGAGGAGGCCCTTCAAGGCCTCATGCTTCCCAGCACCAGTCTGATCACAAATCAGGCTGTAGCACCCAAGTGTGCTCTCCCAGGTTGCCTCAGGTGCTCTATTTGTGCTCACTGGACCTGCTTTCACTGAAGGAGTTTACAGAATTTAGCTGTCAGCCTTGAGAAGTGCTAAAGCAGAAAGCAACACTTTCATTGCTGTAATATTAATCACATATGTTCACTGATTTTTGGTTCAAGTAAACAAGAGATAGCTGCATGTGGAGCTGACTGAGGAGGACCAAGGGTTTGATAGATTTATTTGTATAAATATAAAAGCATACATCTATAAAGTAACTTGATAGACAAAAATAGCAACTAAAAGATTTCATGACAAACCAAATGAGATGTCTGGTATACCTTGAAGTTGTCCTTTTTTCCTTACTTGCAGAGTATGGTCTGTTCTGAGCCGTGGGCACAGAAGGAAATTTCTTCTTGTTTTCTACCTAAAAGTTTTTTCAGAAATTAGTGGGGTATTATTATTATTAAAATACTTTTTCCTAGGTTTTTTTCATGGGTTTTTTCATGTTTTTTTTTTTTTCTTCTTCATATATCCACACTCAAAGATAGTTTTCAAAGTATGGTTTTCAAACTTTCAAAATGACAACTTCTCAATTTTATTTGCACTCATCTTTAGCTTGCAACTTTTATGTCTCTGTGCCCTAATTGTAATACACCCAACAGTCATTGGCTTGTGGGAGTTTTTCCACACATACTCCTAATAAATCCATGCACAAGCAAGGCTCTGAGCTTTTATCAAGGTGTTAATTATTGGACTGTCATCATACTTTCAAAAATATGGTATTTTATGAATTATTTTAATCTTATAATGTCCCTGCTGAAGGAAGATTTAACAATATTTCTGTTACTCTCACTCAAATATTCTTAAAAAATGAGTTTTCTATTGTATTCTGATAAATAACTGCAGATGGTATTTTAGAAGCTTCAGCTCACCTCATGAAAGCTTCAATACAGTTGTAGTTAGAGACTATTGAGATTGTTCCTAATCTCATTTTTCCATTATATTTTCTAAATTCAGTTACTCTATTTGTTTATTTTTACATCTAGAAGACACTAGTACTGCCTTTAGTATTATACAAGTGAGGCAGGGAAGAAAGCAAGAAATTAATTATGTTCTAATATTTTGCACTTGGAATTGTTAATTTGATGTTCCAAACACAACATTTCTCTCTATGCTGAAGAGAAAACAGAAAACAAAAATCAAACATGATGTAAGTCCACTTGACCACCAGTGGCAGTGAGGAGCCCTGGTAACATTGTCCCTGCAGCACTGCTTTGGGCATCACTTCCCTTTGGCTTGCCACCCACGTAAGTGCCAGTGTAGCCTCAAAACCATAAGTCATTATATTATTGAAATTATGCTAGAAAAGAAATTAACCAGGATAGTTTTGGTACCTTGGCAAGTGAGTGTGCAAGAGATGAAACTTTGGGACAGAGTAGATCTCTGCATTGAAAAAAGAAAAGAAAATTAATTCACTGAACAGCTATAATAATGTAAACACCTTGCAGTTAAAATACAACCCCCCTGTCAGAATCAGGAGAATAACAATTCCTATGTCTAGAATAAACAATATAGCTAAGGTGGGAACATATACAGAGTTCAAGCATAAATTCAGTCTCATTTGCTGTCTGTCCAGTCTACCTCACCTGTGACCCAAATCACCTGCTGAGTCTATGGTATCTAATACAACAGCACTTAAGTACCAGAATCCTGATCCTGTCTCTTGGAATTCAGGCTTCTTAGATCAGTAATTCCCTGTACCAGGGAGTACTCAGCCAGGAAGCAGAGAGTTACAGCTTCCCCAGGACAATCCAGTACCAGAGATTGCCAGCAGCTCACTGGGTTACACCTGCCTGACACACAAACCCCTGAACTCACACAAACAAAGTGAAGATAAACGGGTGTCCTCTACATCCTAGGAGGAGGTAGCTCCACCTGTCCTAGCAGGGTCAGACTGACTGTTGTCAGGTCAATTGAGAGGTGGAGCAATTTATAAATTAAGCCTCATAGAATTTTCTCTGAAATGAGTATTATAAATATGGTATCCATTTTGCAGACGGGGAATAAAACCAGGAATAAAAAAAGCAGCTTTCTTATCTGCTTATTTGGCTGAAAACTGTGCTTCTTAGTAACTGAATTTCAGGTTAAATGATTATTTTTCAAGTCTATTGAAATTAAGTAGAAAGATTTAGCATGCTGTGTACTATTCAGGTCAAATTCCTTGTCAGATATATATATATATAAATATATAAAATTTTGCTTTCAAAATGAGTTATGTGAATGTATACTATTGCAATGAACGGCTATTTTTTAACTACCCTTTATAAATTTTTTACTTCAATTAAAATGCTGGCTTATAAAAGATTTTGAATAAAATTTAAATTTCTGGCTCATCAAGTCACCTAATTTTTTTGCCAGGCTGATTTGAGCAAATGTTTAGATCTTGCCTTTAAAAATTTCACAGACATTCATCAACAAGAATTATCTGCACAAAGCTCCGTATT
>VWZT01005590.1:508789-535467 GCA_013397055.1 Pachycephala philippinensis | reverse complement strand
CATACTCCGCCCAGCGCGCCGGGCCCCGCGAACGCCGGGGGGCTGCCGGCCACTCTCCGCACCTGCGGGGAGGATGCGATAGTGAGCGGGGCGGGCTCGGCACGGCCCCGCCGCCCCGAGTCCGAGCCCAGCCCGAGCCGCCGCCTTACCCCGGGCAGGTCCCCGCCCCGCCGGGCCGCGCCGACCGCCGACATTTTGTCCGCGCTGAGGCCGCTGTGGCGTCGCCTTCGCCCGGGCAACCGGCGGCCGCCCGCCCCCGCTCCTTCCCTCCTTCCTTCCCTCTCTCCTCCCTTCCCTCCGTGTCAGGGGCCCAGCGACAGCCGCGGGGACGGGACCGTGCGCAGGGACCAGCTGGCACCCGGCATGGCGCTGGGCTGCCGCGGGTTCAGGTGAGGGGCAGGTGAAAAGGGCTGAGGGGCCATTACAGTTGTTAGTGTAAGAAATATTTATTACAGCCCTTCTGGCCTTGCTACAAGTTGTCCTGCCAGCGTCCCCTCATTTCAGTGCATTAAGCTCCTGTTTGCAGCATGACGGCAACTGTGCCACCTTCTGTACAGCTCTTCAGTGCTGTCGTCCCTCTGCATTTCCTGTACCCATATTTCTGTGATTGTCGCCTGGTTTTAGCCTCGTCCTCCACCACTGGTTTGAATCCCTTCATTATCTCTGTCCCTCACCCCCACACAGTTTGATTTTGCTGCATTTCTCCTTCCAGTCACCTATGAGCCTGTTCCACTCGCGTCTGTCACAAAGTCTGAGAGACACAGAACGGGGCAGGTTGGAAGAGACCACAGTGGTGTCATCTGGTCCACCTTCCCAGCTCAGTCAGGGTCATCCCTGAGCACATGGCACAGGATTGAGTCCAGATGGTTCTGGAATATCTCCAGCGAGGGAGACTCCACGCCCTCTCTGGGCATCCTGTTCTAGTGCTCACTCATTGCACAGCAGTGAAGTTCTTCCTCAGTTCCACTGGAACTTTCTGTGCCTCAGTTTCTGCCCGTTGCCTCATGTCCCATTGCTCAGCACCACCAAGGAGGTTGCGGATTACTTGCTCACTCACCTGCTCATTCACTCTCATGTCCTTTCCCAACTTCCTAGCGGATTGTGCTCCTCCATGTGACAACAGCCCAACTGTCCTGCACCAGGTATCTATAGAGCAAGAATAACATAGTTCTATACTGAGTTACATGGGCTGTATATGATTTTAATTAAGAGATTTGCACAAGGGAAATCAGAAGGGCTTAGCTGGCTGGAAGTACAAGGTCAGTGCTGAAGGATTTCTGCAGAAGTATTACTTGCGAGACAGAAGAAATACTTGAAGATTTTGAGCATTGAGACAGGCAATGTTATTGGATAAATAAGGTGAAATGAAAGACAGGACAAATGTGATAAGTGGAAGGCAAAAAATAGAAATATCAATATAGAAAATGCAAGTGTTTAATGTTGAATCAAAAGTATTGACACATGGGGAAAACAGTGAGCCTATGAAAAATATTATGGGGATTTTGAAAAAAATTACCTATCAAGAAGTCAGTCCATTTCCATAATTTTTGTGTTTTTACTATTAAGAATAGCAAGGGGTTAGTGGTAGCATTTCAAAGAAAATAAAACCAGAATTTAACTCCATCGTTTGTACTTTTGGTTTGGAAAAACAGAAAGGGTGAGGTGAGCAGAGCTCTAACCTCCATGGGAGAAAGACAGATTCTGTTAAGAAATAAATTGTAGATTCTATGAGATGTTAACACATCATAACCAAAGCCATGTTTTAGAAACCTCTCTAGTGACATCCTGGGGCATTTTAAGAGAAATAGGGAAACTAGAGAAGGAAACAAAGGCTGGCAGGATGAAAGCTAAGAGGAGAAATATGCTCTTTCCAAACAGGAACTTTTTTCTTTTTCTTTTTGCAGAACTAAAATACTGTCTTATTAATATCTTTACTGGTTTTAAAGTTCTTGTACAAAATAGCTGTAAGAGCATAACACCTTAAAATGCCAGAAGTATTAGCTAGAAGACCTCTGCTAGTTAGATACTGAGGAAACAAAATCACTGGTTGAGATTAGAGAGATTAGAGCAACTGGTTTTCTAGCCAGCTTTTAGCTAAGACTTAATAAACAAAAGAGGGGTAATTTATTATATCATAAATTATTAAATATGTTAACAAACACAGCAGCACAAGGTTGTTTTTGTTTAAAACCCCCTGGGATTAATAACATGCATACATATTAGGATTGCAGATTTGCACAACATTTCTAAGATCCACAGCATGATTTATTTAATATGATTTTTTTTGGGAAATGTTATATCAGTTGGATTTAGAATTCAACTACCTGTATTTGAAATAATATTACAAGATCAGTATACTCGGATATGTATTTCTTAGTGAACTTTGAAGTATGTCTCCAGCAATGTAGAAAACAAAATTAGAAAAAATAAGAGATTTTGCTACATTCTTGATCCCTTACTCCATTAAGGTTTTATCACTTTAAAGTTGACCCGATGTGACCTTAACAGTTGTGGTTAATTCTCTAATACATAGTTGGTAACTGGGTAGAGAATAGGCTTATATTAGAGACCCCAACCAATGGCGAGATACATAAGGAGATAGGAAAATTTATCTCAGTATTTATTTGGAGGGAAAAAAAAAGGCATTTGAAAGCATAGCATTGGTATATGGTATAAGATTTAGCCAACAATATTAGCAAATTCCCATTTTCTATTTAATCATTTTTAAGGGTTGACTCAAACATAGTGACTATAAAATGAAAATGTTTTTGTCATTTTGAGGTGAAGTGTACAGCAGGTTAGAGACAGGTTTTAACCAGAGTGATATTTGTGATCATAACGAGCTGTCCTTGGGACCTCTTTCTAGGGACCTCTGTGATTAGAGAAGTACATCATAGAGTAGTACATCATCATTCTGTATTTTTCAAGTGTTTCAACTTTTATTTTCTGAGGATTATAAGATCCCAGAATTACTCCAACAGAAACGTTAGATTCAAAGTGAAGTTGTTCATTGTGTTGCCTTTGTTTTTGTTCCAGCAAAGGAGGAGATAGGATAGAGACGAGAAGAGCTCCATCAGTAAAGCTGCTAGGAGTGGTTTGGGACAGAAGGGTGTGTGTAGCTGCTGGGATGTTAGAATAGTTTACTGCACAAGACTGCTGAGGATCGATATACAGTGTTTACTTTTGATTAAACCAAAGCACATGCATTATTTAGTTGTTACCCATGGCCCTCTTCCTTCTGCAGGCACAATTTTTGTGATCTCTCTTTCCTCCTTCAACAAAAATATAAAGCCATGAAATTTTTATATTAACCTATTATCTTCATGCTTTTAGACACAATTTTTTTCATAATATCTTCTTATTGGCTTAAAGATTCATTACACAGAATTTTCTCTCTTTTCATAAAAGTTGTGATATTTAGTAGAGACCTAGAAAACTGAGAAGGAACAGGATTTCACTGTATATCACATTACTTGTCAGAAACAGAGTGGTGGTTTGGCACTGTGTTTTCTTCCATAAAAACCATTGCAAATGTATCAGGCCAAAGAGGTGACAGCTGATACTCTGGCTCAAGCTTTCTGTTTTTGTAGGGTTTTTTATTTTAAGGCCCGTTATAAACAAATAAATAGCACATATAGATGCCACAAATGCTTACTATTTTTAGACCAAGAATCATGTTAAGGGCTATATATTGTCTTTGGTATGTGGTAGAGCTAAATTTGATTAATCTTCTGTTACTACAGGCCTCTCTCATTTATACATCTGTTGATTCCACCTCTAGAAGAAAAAGTCTTTCATAGGACTTGCTGCTGCCTGCTGTACCTCCATCCTAGGAAAGAGGGATGCTTCACCAAGGCAATATGCCTCAATATGTTCCATGCTTCCTTGTCAGCAAGTTTGTTTGCCCAGGACCATTTTTACTGCTTAGGTTCCCCTGCTCCGGGTCAGGCAGCCCCAGAGGGACTGTTTCCCACACCGCATTTGCTCTCCCAGGCCCGAGCACTGGTGCTTCCCTCAGTGAGCAGCCCTGTTTCCAGGCGCGGGGCTCCAGAGCAGAGTGCTGCACCCTCGCAGGGCTGTGTGTTGCCACGGGGTTGCTCCATTGCATCGCTGCCACGTCTCTGGTCGGCGTGACGTGAGCTGCTCTTCACAGCATCCTCCTCCAAGCAGGGCATGCACAGGGAGCCTCACACCGCACAAACCCCACAGCCCGTGCAGCCTCGGCCCAGCCACAAGGAAGGAAACCAGAGACGGGCTGACTGCGGCGCTCGCACATGAAGGCAAATAATGTCAAGCTAGCAGGCAGTTGTTTGTTTACTTATTTATTCTGAATGTGCCACAGAGGATGTCAAACTTAAATCCAAAGCATATCACCGTAACCTAAGCAACTGTAACCATTACAGCCACTTCACCCTTGAATAGTTTCCCTACCTTAAATTTCTCCTTCATTTTTCTAGTTCCAATTTCCTGGAGGGGAGACAGGGAAGAGCAGAATTTTGGAATGAATTGTAAGTGGAATTTAATACTTAGCAGATTTCTGGAAACCTGGATGGGCTTTTTTTTTGTTTGGTGTGGGGTTGTTTTTTTGGTTTTGGGGGTTTTTTTTGTTAGCTTTAAATACTCGTCCTGGCTTTTACTTTAAAAGATAAAATTGCTATTTCATATTTCTGTTGTGTGGAGTGTATAATAGCTAATCTCAAATTCACCTAAAAACCAGACTAAAATACATTATTATTGTGCAATCATAGGAAAAAAACCCCCAAAAACTTGTGTACAGCATTTTCAAACAGTAGTGGAATGGTAGGATCTAGACAATATGTAGCTATTAAATCAATAATCCAGATGTCGAGGCAATTCCCCAGACAGCTGTTGGATATTTCCCCCTAATCAGTAATAATAATCCAGTGGTGTTTGAAATGGCATGATTGTATATTGGAATGTATTTTGTGCTGATATTTTCTCATGCATCTCTAATGGCTCCCTGAAATATGAAGAAGACCAAGTATCATTCATAGCCATGGATCTCCTGTGAAAAAGCTGCTGTTTAAATATATGAAGTGTGTGCAAGTTCTTTAGCCCTTACTGACAGACATCCTAAGCTGGTTTAGCACCACTGTACCCTGGTATCTTTTGTTTCCTGGCAGGATAACCCTGATGGATGTCGGTGGTGTGTGCCAAGTTTTGTGTGGCAGAAGTCAGGGAGAGGGAACCAGGTACACAGATTTTGAAGGACAACAGAGCTGGGGGATGGGCAGGCTGACCTATTAAGTCTCTTCCATCTCCAGTGTCTCCAGTTGTGCTTTCATATAGATTTCAGTGCCATGGAAATGGGTTTTTTTTCTATTTCTAGTAGTTTTGTAGACATATACAATACCTAATCTCTGGGCTGGTCTGAGTTTTTTTTTTTGTGGTTTTTTTTTGGTTTTTTTTTTAATAGCTGTAACCAGCACACTTGTGCTATCCAGATTCCTATTTACAAATATAAACATTCTTTGTTCTTCTCTGCTTCACTGCACTATTGGGGCTTACTTATTTCAGTGTCATCCTTCCTAACCTAATCCAAACAATAACCTTGGCTCAACAATTTAAACATATTGAATCCCCAACCAGAGTAGTTTTCCCTAGTAATACTCTGATTACAGCAGCTTTTATGTCTGAACAGGAAAGGACCTTAAACACTAAATCTCATCAGTACTGTAAAAAATAAGTGGTGAGCATCAGTCACATTTCCTTGAAATACCACAAGTCTTTCTTGAGGCCTAATCCTTTAATCTCTGGATTTTGGGCACTTCTGTTCTGATTACTAGGGATCAAAAGGTTTGGCAAATACTCTTCAGATCACTCTTCAAAGTGGCCACTGTAATATTACCAGGTTGTTATGACAATTGTATGATTTTTTTGTTGTAGTGGTAGCTGGTATTTTTGGAAAAAACAGAGAAGTTAGTTTATCAATGCAACAGTCTGCCACACTGAAAATTAAAAAAAAAAAGCATGTGGTCCTCCAGTATAGAAGTTCAGAGGATTTAAGAACATGGCAATGTCAAAGTAAAGGAGAAATATTGTTCACTGATGATGGAAATTCCTCCTACTGTGTAAGAGGCAACCTTTCTAATGGAGGGTATCCTTAGAGGGCTGCTGCAACATATGCTAAGGCTTTTCTGAGCTTGTTCCCAAAGCTACAGAGTGACCTTTCATTTCACTGCAAATGGAAATCTTATGCCATTTCCTGCCTGAAACACTGTCATGTGTAAAGTTACACAGAAAAAAGGCAAGAATTTTGCATGTCACTCATGGACCAAAATCTACTTTTTAGACCCTCCTACCAGATAGTTTCGTTCGATGTTCATTGGTCTGCTCTGGAAGTATACAGTTTTTTCCCTAAATGAGATCATTTCCTCATCCTGTTTTAAACAAAGATGACATGAGTTGAAACAGATCAGTGACTCCTCCTCCACAAATTTCATTTTACTTATTGCAAACTATAAAAAAATTAAAACTGAATATTTCCCACTATATTTGATCTGATTGACTGTTGCTTTACACCTTAGATCTCTGTCTAAGACAACCCCACCTGACTTAAAGAGAGCTACCGAGGTGCTTTTAAGAAATCACTGATTTTCAACAGAGAGGCTTTCAATTAACAGGGCAGATTTGGAAAAAGAAACAGTCTTGTCACCTAGATGCAGGGCCCTGCAGTTTTAACAGGAGCAAGGGCAAATCTCTCCATGCTATTCCCATTCATTCCAGCCTTCATTGCTGGGCTGCATTTATTGTTCCAGTCCCTGCTGTTGTCAGTAAGAAATCCAACTGGGTATTCAGAACCAAAATCCCAGAGCCTGAAAGAGCCAAATACTCTTGCGCTGATCATGAATATTTAATCTGCATAGGTGTGTCATCACTTGCATCCAATTTCTCTTCACTTGGAAGATTATGTTCTGCTACACAGCATAAAATTCATTTGGGAAAAACATTTTATACTGTTGCTTTAATGGAATTTGCCACGTTGTATATTCGAGTATGTATATCAAGGGTGAATGCAGGTGAGGGCTTTCAAAGTTACTTTGCTGTGTTGACAACACCACAACAGATCTGGCCTTTACTATCAAATTACATATTTTTATTAATTTTTCATTCAGTGAAATATTCTGAAATATTCAGTGACTGTAGTGGGCTATGGCCAAGCAAATTAATATTACGTATCAAGTACAAACAAGTTCTAACATTTTCAATGTGCCAATGTTAGCATTCAGTGTTAGCCTTAAACTAGAATCACACATATTTTTGTGTATACTGTGTTGCTTGATAAAAGAAATGCTCATTGAGTCTGTAGTGCCAGTTCAGGCCTTGGCATCCCTGATAATGCCTGTTCTCTGTGAGAAAACTTGTGCCAGTGTAAGAAAAGGAATTAAAAGTCAAGCTCTGTGCCCCTGTGTAAACCCCCAGTATGCACACACATGACTTATTTGTGTATTAAACTGCACTGAAAAGTTATTTTGGCTTAGGGGAGGTAGGAACTTTTTCACTAGCTGGAGGAAAAGATGTGTAGCTCCCTGTCAGCTGGGGGAGAATGCTAGTTTGTTATCTTTTGCCTGTTTTCATAAACAAATGCCGACAGCAATTGTTGTTTTTGCAGAGCCAGCAGAAATTCATAGGGGGTTTCTTTTTGTTGTACTGCCACACTAAAAAGAGATGTTATTTTAACAACAGAATGTTTGATAGCTTTTAAAAATACAAGGCCTAGTTTTTAGGCATGCTGAGCCCCATAATTTCTGTTGAAGTCAGCTCTTGCTGCAGATGCCCCAGAGCACTCTAAGGAGTCCCTCAGATTCAAGATCCAAGTACAGCATTAGGGAACATCTCTGATGTGAGCACAGTTACCAGGAAAAGCACAGAGGCTTTGTTTTCTATACATGAACACAAATTGGACGGAGTCTTTTGGAAGGTACATATATTGAATGTGTTCATTAAACTTGCTGGGTTATCATCTCAGCAGTCAGCCTTAGTTGTAAGGTGCAAGTTAGCTTACACTAAAGCAGGATTTCTCTAATGGGAATTGCTTTGTGAGATGGAATGCAGAGGTAAGATTGCAGCATAACCACTGTGGGACACTCAGGCACAGGGAAACATCTGTCCTATGAAGAAACTATCTATTGCAAAAATAACCCCAGACTGAACACTGAGCTCAATTCCAAGGCTAGGCCTATCTGACAGAGCTTTAAAGATTTCTGTTGTGTCGTCAAAATGGTTTTTTTCCCTTATTGCAGCTAAGGTTTTCCCAGGATTCATGCCTCATGAGGTAACGGTTAATGGAGAAAGTCTTCTGTAAAAAAAAAAAAAAAAAAAAACCAAAAAAACAACCACCAAAACCAAAGCATTTAAGATTTCAGATCCCTAACAAAAACAAGTAAATAAATACAAAATGTATTAGTTACATACGCAAATAAAACGGGAAAATTCCCTTGCTTCTATCCCATCACTCCTTACTGTTTTCTTTCTCAAACAAAGATTAATCCCTGCTTAATTTAGGTGTTGTATAATCATTGAGTGTTACAGGACAGATATGCAAGTGTTGTAGTGACAGATAAATGACTCTTCAATCCTTTAAAATTTATTGTCAACTGGTTTATTAGCATTATTAAGTGAATGTCTGTGTTCAAATGTTCTGAACCTTTAGTTAAGAAGGTAGGAAAGAATCAAAAACTAGCTGAAGTTAATTTTGAATGAATTCAGCTCTTACACCTTTTGCTGTCCTGAGTAAAAAGAACACTCCAAAGGTGTTGAAGTTCAAAGACTAGATTGTGAATTCTTTTCCCTAAAACCTGATGAAAAGAAAAAGATCCATTGGAACAGCTGTTTGGTTTACTTAGATTTGGACATTCTTCTTCAGTGTTGGCAGCTCAGATTTTGCAAGATCATGCCATTGCATAAGAAGCAGCAAGTGGAATGTAGAGATAAAAGCCAATGTTTGCTATAAAAGAAAAGTTGAATTCCTACTGTAAAGAGATAGCTTGAAGAGTGAAAATATTAATTGTAAAATTATTGGTGGGATCAATGAATTGAAAAATTGACACTTAACATTAAGTGTAAAGTTGCATTTAATAATTTTTTAATGCATATTAAACAGCTCTGGTTATAAGCATAATTCTGTAGTACTTCTTTTCATTGTAAATTGAGTCTTCGAAGATACTTAAGTAAAATTAAAACTTAAAATTATAAATTCTGGACTGAGATTGTCATAAATTGATATCTCCAGAATGATGATTTCCTTCTGTAAGGATCACCTGCCTATCATTTCTTAACCAGGCTGAACTAACAGCCATATAGCAGAAGATAGCTTTAATGCAAAATTAGTCCAAAAGTGTACCAAAAAACCACACAGCTGATACTGTGAAGCATGAAAAGCTACTGTACTCGCTGCAAAGGCACTGTTTATAGAGGAAGTCATTATCTCTGACATGAATTTTAATGCATTCAGTGGCAACAAACATCAAGACTTTTCCTAAGAACTATCTAGTTAAAAGTAATGTGTTAAAAGTGTGATGCTGGTCATGGAAAGTTGCTGAAGTCTATTAATTAGTCTTTCTCCTCTTTTTAAATATTAGAAGATTAGTTAGTTCAAGTAGAAGTGGAGTAGTTTTAAACTAAAATCAGGTTAAGGAGATACTGAATACAATAAAATCATCTTAATATTTTGTAACAACCCAATCTAGCAGAGGAGTTTCTGAGACAGTATCAGACTCCCAGGGGCTTGCTCGCAGTGCCCCTGGTTTCTGTTCTCTTGCTGTCTAACAACTCTGCAGCAGGCCTGAGTAACTCCTGTGTTCTTTTGCTCCATTCACTGGCCTGAGGCACAGTACAATACTGTTTGTCCCATGTGCAGAGGAAATCAGAGAAGGAACTTTCTCTGGCTGATTTGGGAGGTGATGCTAGAGATCAGCGAACTGAGCAAAAGGAAAACGGATCCCCAGAAAGGGTTGTCAGAGCTCATTTAGCCTCGGTGAATGATCTAAAGAAAGGGTCTCCAAAGCCAGTCTGGGACAGCAGAGAGCTGTTAAGAGTTGAGCACACAAGTTGTGAGTAGTAATGAGCAGAGTTAGTGGAGGTTTGCCTGATGACTCTTTCAAATCAAGCACATGAAGAGATCACTTAACCAGCACACAGTGGAAAATTAAGGACTCTAAAAATCTTTGTAATGTGTTGCTTGTGAAAGAGGAAAAAAGCAGGTCATGGCAGTGAAAAGTAAGTTCATTTCTCCTTTTTATTTTTGAAGTCAGTACAGCATGAACAGCAATCATGCATCCTTTCTCTGTGCTCCTCTGGCACCAGGACCAAGTGCTGGCCTGTAGGAGAGAACCACCTCCACTAAGGCTGTAGTTTATTTTCCAGCCTTTCTGACTGTGTTGACTTTAACCATGAAGCTGCACGTAATGTTATTCCATGCTATGTATAATCATGTTTTTCCTTATGTGGTCAGCTGTCCAACAGGAAATGAAAATTAGCTTCCTCTTTTCTGGGCTGTGTTGAACAACTTTTTGATAAGTGCTGGCCACTCGTGTGTCTGAGCATTCAGTGTTTCACAGAGCAGCGCCCGGGGTTGTGTCAGCAGAGTTTTACAAAGCTACCTGAGTGACAAGGGCAGTTGTCCACCTGAAGGGGCTATGCTGAAGAAAGAAATACTTGTGTAAATCTGAAAACATATTTTTCCCAACTTGCATAATATTTTTGCAGATCTCATCTAACAAAGATTTGAGTTTTGTTGGAGATTCATTCTAATATTGGAACTCTGTTTCAGGCAAGTGGTTAAGCTCGTATACAGTAATAAGCATGTGAGCTGTTACCTAACTAGGTTGCTGAATCAGATTTGTTTCATCTCTTTTTGGCTGGAAATTGATCCATCTTCTGAAATACTGCTCATGCTAATCAAAATATATTTATTTTTCCAGAAAGCCATGCTAGTTGAGTTAATATTTGCCTTTAAAGTTTGGTTTCTCCTGGCAGAGGGAATAGTTTAAATTGTGTCTGGGCTACAGTAGAACAAATTTCGTAATGAATATGTAAGAGATGTGAGAAGCACATCTAGTTCCTGCAAGTAATATGAGGCACCCTATTTTATTGTTTTAACTATGGCTGTGCTGTACTGTTTGAAATTAAAAAATATTTCTTCTTTTGCTTTAAATCTGTTCCTAATGTTTTAGTTTGTCAAATTATTTCTCCTTTGAGTTAGTAACATGGTATGAAACAGTACTGTCTCTTTCCCAGTTCTTTTAGAATTTACTTTTTTACATGAGTTTAGCTCAATTTGTAAAAAAGTGTCTATGTTAGTTGTTTTCTACCCTGTTATGTTAGTGTTTTCTGCACTCCTTCACTTACCTTATCTATTTGTCAAGTTTTTCTATTCTGTATATAATTTTTGTGGCAGAGAGTAAGATGCAGAGTCCCACTTTGGGACTGGTGCTGTGTGATCTGGAGTCTTTGCAATGCATATTGCAGTCATTGAGACAGGGTAGACCTGAGCTCATTAACTCAGCTTTGCAGTCATGCTGTGATATTTGTGTCTAGGTGACTTTAAGCTTTTACTCTTAAAATATCTCATTGTTGCCACCGCTGGTTCAGCTTCATGAGAGCTTTAGTCCACAGACAGTTCATGTAACAACCAAACTTTTGTGTTGTAGGTCAGCTGGTGTTCAGACATTCATCACTATAGCAGACAAAATAGTGGCAGAAATAGTGAGAAATTGCTCCTTTGGTAGAGGGAGAAAAACTGAAGAATGGAACGGGCATTTCATTATCTCAAACACCAGAGAACGCTGACATTGCGATGTGTTGGGACATGCGCACGGTTTGACAATAACAGCTATCATGCCCAAATTTCCATGGCGTTTATTCATAATAATGCCTCTTTCTCAGTAAAAAAGCAAGGTTTTGGTGACTTACCAGAATTTGTTTTCTGTCGAAAACCGTGTATCTTAAAATCTGGATTCAGCTGAACTCCCTGGCTAAGACCAATCTGTTTGTTTGTTTGTACTTTGACCAAAGGATTACCTTGATGGTTTCCCAGGATCCAAAATTATATTTAATCTGTTTACAGAGCTACAAATATTATTTGAATGAGAAAGAGGGAAATGAAAGTGGCCATATCTACATCAGCTGGTAGCTGTTCACAGGAAGCAGCAATTACTGTCTAGCCTTCTTCCCCGGGAAAGCCCTCCCGACTGCTTCCCGTACCACGGAGCTGCGCCGTGCATTGGCACACAGCATGGCCACACAAAATAGCAAATAAAGCACCAGAGAGCAACAAAAGCCACTATATGGGGGTAGATTAATAAGGATGACAATGATTCCCACATGAACAGGACTGAAGCTAATTTCACTTGCAGTTGTCAAACCAAGCTAAACTGGCAAGGGAAGGAATGTGTGCTTGTAATCAGTAGCTGTGCACTTGCAGTGGAGGAGGGACTTGGGCATGGCACGCTTGGACAGTCTCACCTCTTCCAAATTTGCTCAGCCTGTGTAGTACCCTGCCTTTTTCCTCTTTGCTTTTTTTGGTGCCAGCTCACATATGTGTGAATCATCCAGGGGGAAAGTTTGAGAGATGCTATGTGTCAGGTCAGTCCAGGTTCATTCACTGTTTATCCTTAGAAAGCCAGAAACACTGGTGTGTAAACAAGGGGGGAGGGGAAAGGAAGGTTTAATAAGACAATCAGGGTTAATCTTTTTTTTCAATATTGCATATAATTTGGTTTTCTGATTATACACTGAACAACAGTTGTATTTTCTTTAATTCAGTTGTACAAACACAGCAGTCAATTAATATTCCTGCACTCTCTGTGTTGTGAAGGATGCACAGAGAAAACCTTTGTTATTTTTCTAGTGCTAAAGCTGTTCATCTTAAACCATATTCCTCTACACAGCAACAGCAAAGTAAATGACAGCATTAATTCAGTCCAGAATGCTTGATAAATTGAGAGGGGTTGTTTACCTAGTGTATGAAAAAGTCCCTTGGGGATGGGTTTTATTGCGATCTGCATAGTCATCCATGTTCTTATACTGTCTGTGCTCATGTTTGTGAGTTAAACATATACAGTAATTTAGCATTCAGATAATCCCACGGCTATAATCCAGACAGATTTAGCTCAAATTTCTCTGGGATTTCTATTATCTAGATTTAGCAGTGTGGTGTTGACTGGATATTCTAAATTGCTGCAAATGCTTTTTTTCTGCAATAAACAACATATTTTGATGTTCTCATAATTGAAGCTGTAGATTCTTTCTGGCATTAACCACATGTAAAAATGTATCTTTGTGAGGACAGTGATTGCACAGCTGGAGCATGCTTTTAATGGATTCCAGCTATTTGACTACATACCACATAAGATCATACAATGTTTATATGAAAACCAGTATATGTGAAAATACTAATGAGAATAATCTGAAGAACGTTTATCTCCACACATCATCTATTTGAAAATGAACTCAACTGCTTCAATTTTAATAATGTTTTATTACAATATATTGGACAGTATAATAATATAGAGCCTGGCACTCTTACAGCACTTTTCCTAAGTAGACCAGAGCTTTTATTGTTTTCCGTTTCCTCAGACAGAACTTCCAGTCTTTCTTGCTCAGCAGTTTTGAGGAAAAGAGAGAATCTGGGGGAAGAAAGAGCATCATTATCCACATGAAATGAGGGGTATTAAGTCCAAATGCACTGGGTACCTTTCACAGCAGACCACCCTTTGTCATATGTTACTCTGATTAAGTGCAAATGTATTCAAGGGAGCAGAGCAGACACTGTAAAGAGGGTCCAAATGTTCTTGTACCAAAAATGCCAGGCCTCCCACACGCACTAGCATTGGTGGGGCTGCAGGAGTAAGAATGCTTGTGTGGGAGATTTTTAGGAGGGAAGTGTGCTGTGGGAAAAATTGTAAAGCTGTTCCTTCTACACGAGTAGCTCAAGTGAGAGTGTCTGAATTGAGGCAAACTGCAGAGTAGGGCAATGCATGCTCTGTGCTCTGCCTTGTAATTGTGTTGCAAATGCACCAAGTACATTATTCACCCCCGGGCCAGGTCTTCTGGGAAGAGGCTTGTGCACACTTGGCAATAATTTGATGCTAAGATTTTGTCATCTGTAAGTATCTTAGAAATTCAAAATAAGCCAACCACTTGGAAATATTTGGAAAACAAACTATTTGGAACCATTTATGGGATCTAGGGAGCTGTGTGTCATATTTTTGTTCCCTGAACGGGAGGATTTGGACACCAGTTCAGTAAGTGAATTCAGGTATGCTGCCCTTGAAAGCACCTCCATCACACAGTGTTCCAGGAGCCTTTGCTGACTGTGCATTATTGCCAGCCCCAGTAACTGTAAAAATCTTAAGAGGTATTTTCAATGTGAAGAAAGAAAGAGGATGTTCATTTAATCAGTTGTGATAAAGCTGGTCCACGTATAAAATTTATTTGCTTAGTCCCCAAGCAGCAGTTTTGCAAGAATGATGGAAAAAAAACCCCAACCAAAACCAAAAAGCATGAATGAGAAAGACTTTTATAGCTAACAATCATACTTCTGGGTAAAAACCTTCTGAAAGAAATATGCTGTGTCTGTGTAGCAGTACTTTTGGTTTCATACTTGCTCTGAGTTACTCTTTGCAATACTACAGCAGCTGGGTTTCAGAAGCTGTGCTCACGTACTTGCCACGAAAAAGAGTCTGAGTGTTCACTTGCCGCGCTTCAGTGCCCTGCTAAAGCAGTGGGCCTGCTCCTGTTGCACTAAAAGCCCCCACTTCTGATCTGAGAAGTCATATTTCTGCACAAATAGCTATCAATATCTGTGTTTGATCGCTAATAAGTCAGAACTATGGAGCTGTAATGCCAGTGAGATGGAAAAGCCATCTGATAGCTCTTAAACTGCTCTTCTTCCAGATGGTGCCTGTGGCACCAGCTGTTGTAGCTGGGAGTTTTCAAGGCCCAATTCTTTTCTTTTCTCAGGAGAATTTCTTTAGGCCCCTAAAGAGTGATGTCAAAACCCCAGATGAGCAGAAGAGTTTAATATGGACCTGACATAGCTATGTATTAGCTGCAACTTTTTTGAAAAGAAGTATAAATCAATTTAAAGTTTTATAGTCAGTGTGTGAGGAAGTTGCCAGTGCACCCACAGGCCTTCTCATTGCTGCACAGAGCAGCTCGACTCACCAGACTCACCAGTTGGATTCTGGCTGCCTGCTTTATTTTCCTTTGCATTTTTTTTCATCCTATTGTATCCTGATCTCTCATTCAGCAATTATTTTGAATCATGCTGAGGACACTTCTCACTCCCTTTGGATTTTCTCTTGCTGATGTAAATGCATCTCAAAATACCATCTTCCCAAGTTATGAGATCCAGGGCTTGGTGATGCGTACTGGGCTTAGCTGAAGTGTCAAACCAGCAAAGAAAGACCAAGAAATGAAAGAGCACCATGTAAATATTGACAGATTGTTTTTATGACTAAGCTATGATTATCCTTCATTAATTTGTCTATGCTTTCAGAAAGAGAGGAAATTGCTGAAAAGCAGAGTAGTATTTTTTCTAACAGACAACTGTGTGCTGTGATTGTTGAAATTTCTATTCAAGAGATCCCTCAGAATGTAAACAAAATCAGAAAAAAACCCACTCTCTTACAGCAATGCAGGTCTGCAATGTTTAAAAGTAACACCAGTGTGTTCTATATCTGTGTCTGTAATTTGAGATTAAATACACTGTGGATAAGGTTAAAAACATAATCTTTTCTAACCACCTACCAGGCATTTATGCAGTATATTGTTTTCTTTTTGACAGTTAAATTACTAGTAATAAAGCTCTGTAACTGTGCCATGACAGTGTTTGTCCTCTAACATGGCTGTGCAACTGCATCACCTGCTCTAAGCTGCACCAGCACAGTGGGGGCAGAATCTGGGCCTGTAACATTTAGTTAATCAAATTGTGTGCCATTAGCAGAGCTGATACCTTTCTACCTCGTCCCTTGGTGCTTACCTTGATGCTGGAGGAGTAAAGCAATTCAAACTAGTCAATTGCTGCAATTCTGAAAACAGATTTTCTGTGCACAAACTTGCCATCTGCACAATCATCCTTTTCCTCTTCAAGCAGCAAACAGCCAGAAGGTACCGAGCCCCCTCTCTGTGTTGCAGAGGGAAGAATCCCAGACATGGCTTTGGTAGCTGAGACCTGCTGGTTTTTTTAACCCATTGAAGTATTTTCTAAAGATGCTCTTCTTTCCATATGCTTGGCTGGTGTTATGGTGACCATGAGTGAATATATCAGGTTACTGGTATGGGAGTAGCCCTGCCAGGAAGCCAGAGGGCACGGTCAGTGCAAACTGTTTTTAGATGCCGGAACAGGCACAGCTCTAAGTTGGGTGCCTGCTAAGTTAATAAAAGGACTAAACAGTATTTCTCCTACCTCCTGCATGTGGACAGAACACAGCCTGTATTGGAGACAAGCCTTACTCCTGGGCTGATGTCACACTTGGCTAATTGGCCCTTACAACATTGTGTAAATAGCAATATTCTAAAACTGCGGTTGGAATTTTTGAGCTTGGGTTCTGCTAGAATTTGAGGACAGGACTTTTGAAAAACGGAAAGGGGAGAAACTAAGAAAAGAAGCGAACAGAGAAATGCCCCATCAGGGGAAATTTTTATGAACAAAATGCGATCAATTCATTCTCAAAGTTAAAGCAAATGAGCAGAGGGAAAGCTGCCCCTATGTCCTTTCTTCTTAGTGCTGAAAGAGATTTGTTCCTTGTTTCATGAAGGAAAAAAAATACTTGTGTCAGGAAAATCAAGTTAGGAAGGTGACCTACCAATTTATTTATTTTACTCTTTGCATGGTGTTATAAAAGATCCGGCTGCAAAGACTACTGGTTTGTAAACTGAGCCACTCCACTAGAAATTGTTCGGATTAAAAGTGCTGGAAAACCCTGAGCCATCCCAAATAGTAAAGTCCAGTATTTTATTAATTATAAGCTCCACACTTTCCTCCCATCCCCAGATCATATCAGTTGTAAAGTGGCAGCTTTTTATGTAAATGTCCATAATTTCCCACATATTTCTTTAAAAGGTGTTTAAATACATGAGTCATCTCTTAGGTTCACTTAAAAAGAGCAGAGGACATGAAGTGCTTCTTGTATTGAAATTTATACCTGTTTTTTCTTTTTAATTGTTAGAGCGATGTTAGAAACCTGATAGTATGGGAACAGCTGTTTCTTGGCTGTATGTGGTATTGATTTGTAAGAGTAGTGATAAAGAACTGTTCAACTAATTAAGACATTGACAAAGCATCTTGATAAAGGATACCATTCTCTTATCTAAACTGATTTCATACAGGGTTTCTTGCTGGGTTGAGCATCCACCTCAAACACAGTTAAGACCGCGGGTACTGAGGAGACCATAACCACCACTGCTGACTCATTCACTGCCGTGCTCCTCTGACGTGGGAGCTGCTCCCCAGCCTCTTCCTCTCACCCTGTTCACGTTTGTTATCTGCCCAGGGACTGGGTTCTCTCAACAGCTTTCTGGCTTCATCCACATCTCACTGGTACCTCTCTTGATAGCCTAATTTTGGCTCTGAGCTACATCTAGTGCTTAGATAGGATAAGATTTCAGCCAGATGGATTATGAACAACATTTTCTTTTCAACGTTCTTGGCTCCAACCCCACAGAAGATTGCTTTAGCCCAACAGAATGAAGTCCCATCCTTCAGAGAGCTGAGCCAGTTCCCTTACTTTAGCATGCAGTGTAACTATCCTGCATATTCCATAGAACAGGCATTCGTTTCTGTTTTGCATCTGGAATCTGCATGTGCTGCTGACATCAGGACCCCACAGTGCTTTATAAGAGCAGATGAAGGCATTAAGAATCTGGACCTTTGTACGGTATCCTAAATAAAGTATCTTTCATTTCTTATATTTCCCCCTGATAAGAGAATATAATGTCTGTGCTCCACTGAGCTCTATGCTGGTGAGTAAAACTCTGTGTGAAGGTTATAAATTCATGCAAATAGATAATATGACTTTTTCCCACCTTGTTTCAGATTATAGATTAATGAGATTTAGTCCACCACTCCTTATTGAGTAATTCTGCAGTCACATATTCATGCTGAGGAAAATTTTTCAGTGAGATTCTTTTCAAGGTAAGTCTTTGCCAGCTATTGGAAATGCAATCATTGCAGAGCCACTAACATTTTCCTGCTCCCTATCAAATGCATCACAAATCTGCCCAGCATCCTTGTCAATCAGTTAAAGTGTAGCAGACAAAAATAATATTCTTAGAATTATTATTGGAAGAATTTATGCTTTCTTACGAAGTGAAAGTGATTTTGATATATGAACAGCATTGGGAGGAACTGCCAATGTGAAAACTCAAACCAAACCGGTGTGTGTAATATTCTTGTCTTGCAGGAAGTAGTGGGAGTAGTATGTGAAAAAGAGTTGTTCACAAGTCAGAATCCTTAGGAGCTCTCTAGATGACTCTTCCTGCATTTTGTGATATTCTGCTAAGAGAAAGTTCTGCTTTCCCCTTCTTGAGCCTTTTTATGTCACAAACTGTGCACACAAAGGCATGTGTGTAATAGCTCACACTGGTTGCTCAGCAAAGGATGTAGAGTAGGATCAGGTACAAAACAAAAGTTCCACTCGTGATGGTCATTACAACTACAAATCTCAGTGCAAAATAATGATAATCATTAAAAGAAAGGTATTCTTAAAACTGTCTCCATTGTTAAAGGCTGATTTATCTTTCCACACTATAATGAGATGAATACCAGACAAGCCTTTGCATTGCCTTCACTCACAGCTTAACTGGAATCGCAAACAGTTTTCATAATGAAGTATACAGCCTGCGAAAAATGTGTATTCCAAGTGTGTGCACAGGCCCTGTTGTTGCAGACTGTACTTCTTTCCCAAAGTGTGCATTGACAGGCTCTTCAGTGTGCTTATTTCTGTACAACACTGTAGGCCAACTGATGTTTACTATTGGCTGTGCAATAGGTCAATCCAGAGTTTCACCACAACAAGGTACGTTCTAAAGGGTTGTGCCTGAAGGGCGCTATCCCTTATGGATCAGCTTAGTGGGGAGAAGAACCTGCATCTTAGTAGGGATGTGCTGAGCACCCATCTCAGCCTCAGGGGAGAGCAGGTAAAGTGACAAGTCCTGTCCTTGTAGTCTCCAAACACAACCACTCTTGATTTGTACCTGGCCTTTTTCCAGGCCTCTGTGGTGGAGGAAATCCTCCTTATGCCCTGCCTCACTCCATATAGCTGCTCTAAGGCCAACTGCAATTACTGGTATGTGTATTATGTGGAATAATTAAGTCTATGTAACATAATAAATACATGTGTATTATACCTGTTACGTTCATGGAGCAAAGATGCAGCCATAAAAATAGGCACCAGACTGCTCTCTACAAAGAAGACAGATGGTATTTATTCTATATTAATTAATATTGCTTGCAGAATTTCCTCCCTCTCTAAATATCTTGAACATCCTTTTTCAGAATTTAATGTACACATACAGATTCTTTTTGTTTTGACAGCTGACTGTTGTGTTTTATCTCCATTCAACATAGGTGGCCTTAGTTTGTTCTTACAAGTGCTATCTTGTGTACCTTCAGTCTACCTGTCATTATTATAGTTCTCCTTTCTACTTAAATCAAGTTAATCAATTGATTTAATCAATTTAAAGATGGAAAGCATACAACAGTGCAAACCCTCCTGAAATTTTAGAGAGTTAATAGATTAGGTTTGACAGGATTTGTGTCTGCAGGTTTTGGCTTCACTGGCCATGACCTTATTTAATAGTTTGTTTTTTCTCAGTCACTTGTTTCAGAATAACATTACACATAAGGATGAAATGCAGCCACTGCTGAGATTTTATTGTTCAGTGTAACTTGTTCACAAATACTCCTGGAGACACGTGGTCTTTGCCATCGTAGTTTTACACTCGAACATTTCTGCCTTACAACTAGAGCCACACATAGACATGGCTAAAAACAAAAAAAGCAATGGCATTATCATGGATATTCCAACCCCATTGCTTTAAGGGACACTCTAAAGGAAACTAGGCCAAAAACTTGACCTATTTTAAAAGACATGGCAATCTGTTCTTTTAAAAAATCTTTCACACTTCATTGAGTCCTTCTCTCTCTCGTCTACGATGAAAAATATTGTACAGTAGCAAGATTCAGAATTCTTCTCTCTGTACTGTTACCCATACAAATATTTCAAGCTGAAATCTGCCATTTAACAAATTTATTTTTCTCCATCACTGATCTTGAGAAAGAAATCATCTTAAAAATTACCAAATGCATAAATTGAACTAATTAGGTGTAACTAACTAATATTGCTACATCACTGCACTTTCTCCATAGTGTTAGCTGCAATGGATCCATTTGGCAACCAGGAGGTCTTAGGATCCATAAAGGATTTTTGCTTCTAGGGACTTCAGTGTTTTGAATTTGAAAACCAGAAGCAGTGAGCCATATTTCTCAGTTATTTTGCTGTTTGAAATCTGGCTGTGAAACTCTGTTTACTTTGTGTTGGACTCCTGCCAGAGGAGGCCTGGTTTTAGCAGATGGTCGTGGAGCGGAGGCCAGACGTTTCCTGCTGCGTCCTGACGAGGCACTGATAGCACCGCTCCCAGGCACGGCACTGATGCCTTCAGCAGCCACCGAGGCTGGAGAGCAGGCGCTGCTGACAGAAAAGTTGTGAAGAGTCCGTGAAGCAGCCCCTGGGGCAAAAGCCTTTGTGGAAAAGAGGGTCCTGAAGTGGTGCTCAGAAGTGGTGGAGCTGTCAGCCAGAAGATGAGCAGGGGAAGGACTGGAGTTTTGACCAAGAGGAACTGAAGTGTTAAAACCAGATGGGCATAAAGCAGTAGTGAAGAGATGTGATGGCTTTGATCTTTGACAGGACACTCCACTGTCTTGTCAGGGAGAGAGCTGAAAGAAGAATGTCCAAATGGAAGGCTTTACTGTGGTGTGGGTTTACCTGTCTGCTCTACAGTCACAAAGTGCAGGGAGCATTTTCCTTTCCCCCATTTCTGGGGGGCAACTTCTCTCAGAACAAATATCCTTAATATGTCCTCAGGCTGGGTTTGATCTTTCAAGATGCTGCCTGCTCTCAAGATGGGGAATCAAAGGGCAATGCCATAATCGCAAGCACTTGAGTATTGCTGGATTGCTGCCTTGGCAATTTGCATACAGGAGAAAATGCAGACAAATTCTCGGGAGGCTGTATGACTTGGAAATCTTCCAGAAATCCTTCAGGCATCAGTAAGATTGAGGACATCCATAGTTTATCTGGGGATTCAAATCTGGAACCAATGTAGCTAAAATTCATGGTTCCCATGCCACATGGCTCTGTGTTTGGGGATTTGGTGCTCTCCCATTTCCTGCCATCAGATACCTGAAGCCACTGCTTTACTGTATCAGGCTAATTTGGGTGATGATTTTGTGCAGGTGGCAAAGCCCACTGTAGCCGACCCCTTTCTTGCACTCCAGCCAGTCTGCAGGTAGGCAGTGTTGGATTTTTTTTTTCTTGTACCTTTCCAGTTTACTACTGGATCTCAAAAGGAAAGAAATCCCAGGAAGACTGAAGTGTTGATTGCTTTGTTATGTGTTACTTGCATATATTTCTTCCTCCTCGGCCATTATTCAGTCAAAATCTCCTCAAAACTGAGTCTCTGGGTTAGCACAAGAGACAACTGACAAGATCAGGCATCTCCATAGGGGTCTGACTGAAAATATTCTTCCCTGATCTTGTACCTGCAGAGCATTAACATTCAACAACCCCAAAAATGGGGAAAAAAATGATTTAAAACCTCATTAAGCCAAGTGCCAAACTTTGGTATTTGTTTCAGTGACAGCTCTTCCTTTCTACTTACCAGGCTTGTTCAGGACAGTCTGAATCACCCCTTTCCTGACCCACTGTCCTCTTTGATGTAGTTTTCTTAGGCTGTAGTAGTTGGTGCCTTTTTCTACCTTATTGACTTGCAGCTTGAAGACAAGAATGCAGTATCTAGGAACACCACACTCCATTTTTAACAGCTCAGCAGCTGAGCCCATTTGGCATTACACTGAGACCAAGATTTATTGTACTGTACAAAGAAGACAGTCTACAGAAGTGAAGTTTCAAACTATCTGTATCACGAAAGAACATGGCTAGACCTTGGGAATTGAATCTGGTCATCATAACTTACAGAATGCAAGTGATCTGTGTCTTACCCTGGCAAAATGCCACACCCTCATCTGACCAGCCATGGCAAGCCATAGCCAGGCTGGGAGCCTGGGCCTTGCTGTCTTGCTCCTCGTGATCATCCACATCTGCACAGAGGAATGGCTCATATCCCTTTCACTGGCGCCCTAAAGTTGCCCTGCAGAGGTCTAAAGCTCATTTCCATCACTCGGCAGAGGGGTGGTCAGTGCTCTTCCTTTGCTGGAGAAGGACTCATAATCACGGGGCCTACCTCAGACTTCCCTGGCATGTTTTTAACATTTCCTGTTATTTGCCAAGTGGCCATACTGTGCACCACACAACGCTCCTTCCCACTCCAAACAGATGCTGTAAGTCCCAGCAAAGCTTAGAAAATTTCTGGTCAAGCAGGCTTTCATTGTAATTAAAGTAGCGCCCTTTTCACTGCCCGGTTGGAACACAGACCAGTTTCTTCTGTCAGCTGGAATGATGTGAGTTTGAAGCTGGGTAAACTGGTTTGGTTTTTTTTTTAATAATTGAAACCATGAAAGCTGAAGTTTTCATTAAAATTTGTTAGGTGAATTACTAGTTATTGCACTCTGATTTTACAGATACTACACATGAATGGAGAGAACAAAACAAACAGAACCAGAGCGAAATGTCTTGGGCATAGCTCAGGATACACAGAGACAGACATCCCTAGGGAAGGAGAGTTGCAAAAAGGCATCAAAATGGAGTTCACTGAACTGGCGTTTAAAGCTTTTGGGAAGTGTCTTTTTTTAGCAAGCCTTTAAAGTCAATTATCCTCACAGAATGTGCTTCATATTTGTCTTGAGGATAAAGATAGTGAGATTTCATAATTTATCTGGCTCATACCTCAGGTTAGCCTCTGAGCGTGCAGGTCCCTGGCCCTGTGCTAGACAAGAGGCGGCAGATCCCTCTCTATTGACAGGAGAGCGGGAAAAGCGCCTTCCCCTCGGTGCTGGCTGTGGGCTGGAGAAAGGGCAGCGAGGCATTCCTCCCTGAAAGTGAGAGACGCTGTATTCCCCAACTGTCAGACACAATTCATAGTGGAAAAAACCAAAACAAAGTCACGCTAATGTACAGTAGAGAAAATCCTGGAAAATCGGTTAGACAGTACTTAAGCACAACTTTTCCCCACAGAGAGGGCTTGCGTTAGATCCCAAGCTCCAGAAATGGAGGGAAAATAAACAGAGCCTTTGGAATTAACCTGGCAAAATTGAGTTGGCTCTCACCTGTCATGGGACTGCACAGTGGAGATTGTCCTCATGCAGACTGCCGGCTCTTTATTTCTCCAAAACAGCTCTGCCATTTTCTTTTGAAGATCATCCTTGAATGAGTATGTCTGTCCAGCACAGGACACTTCCAGTGCTTTTGAGTTAGAAAATACAGGAATTTTATCACTCGTACAGCAACATCAGTTTCTAGACCAGTAAAATCTGTCTGCAGAAAGAGAGAGGAAGCCCCCACCTACTCACAGTTTATCTGCTCTTCAGTAAGGGCAGATATTTGGAAAATGGGAAAGAACAGGAAAGATCCTGGTCGTGCCAACACTAGTCTGATTTCTGACATGCTTAAACTTTCACACATGTCTTTCTTTACAGTAATGGGACTTTAAATTAGCTCCTTTGTTTTACTTTTGGTGTGTTTCTTATACAGTGCTGACTGAGAGCTAAATCTCTGCATCAAATGAAGGTTTTCAGAACCATTAGGTACAAGAACTCCAGCAGACGGTTGTAGTGGTCCTTGGAGGATAATCCCTGGAGATGTCCAGTCAGTCCATCTCATAGCTGTTCATCTCATAGCTGTTAAATAATTCCCTTCCATATCTTCAAGTTAACT
The DNA here is from genome assembly GCA_013397055.1 of Pachycephala philippinensis. Taxonomy (NCBI): domain Eukaryota; kingdom Metazoa; phylum Chordata; class Aves; order Passeriformes; genus Pachycephala; species Pachycephala philippinensis. Next base: position 511,390 of record VWZT01005590.1, on the reverse strand, counting down.
CAGCACGAGCTCTTTGTCACCACAGTAATTCTGGATCTATTTGTTCTTTGCTGCAGTTACACACGGCCACGTAAACTGTGTATGAGCTGCCACCATTTTTGCCCATTTTGCACAGGTGCAGAGACTGTACCACACACGAGGCGAGTTGAGCTGGTTGTGCGGGAGGCAGCCAAAACGGCCCCCATTTATGAGCCCACTGCTGTGTAAAGGGCAAGACTCCCTGCTCAGTGTGGAAACAGGCACGTAACAAACCTGTGCCAAGGCCAGGAAAACACCGAGGGAGAATTACTCCTAACAGGAAGAGGCTCGTGGAAAGCAGTGTGAGCTTCTCTGCTGTACTTATACACAACACAGCCCCATTTCTTCCAAGTATCACACTGTGAAAAAATGTTGAATTTTTCTTTACTGCTAGGCCTGAGAAAGAAACCTCTTCTTTACACAAAATAGGACCTCGATCTCATTTTGGGCCTTTGTGGAATTTTATTTTGGGCCCGATGCTCAAACCCAGCAATAACAGGTTTACAGTTGAAAGGCTTCACACCAAAAGGCACAGAAAAAGAGAGGTTTTTTTAATAGAACAGTTGATTGATGGTGAGATGCGGGAGCATAAACATAGCTTTTGAAGCCCATGAACCATTTTGGCCACAGAAATGCAACCTGGGAGTCTGGCTCACTTGTTTAATCTCTGTGCCAGTTTAATCCCATTCTGCCCTAAAACACCTGGTGTGATTTCAGGGTGGCACTGGTGGCCCTTGGGTGCCAGCCTGGCATGGCATTGCAGATTTTGCAGAAGAAAAGTGACTCAATCATTGGTTTTTTTGTCATATGATGCCCATACAGCTGTAAATAAACATGATTACAAGTACATGTCTGGGAACTAAATTCATGGAGAACTAAATAATAAACTTGTCTTCCAGCTGCTGGTTTAGACTGAAAGCAACACTGAAATGATGTGTGCTTTTTACAATTTATTGTAATAGTCTGTGATCCTGCAAACATGATGCACATCTGTTGAACTTTATTCTGAGGTGTAGGGCCATCGATGTCAATCTGGGGCTAATAGGTAGGCATTGGCCAGAATGATTTTAAGGTTTGGTTCCCTGTGGGTTAAGTTCTGACCAGGCAGATGTGACAGAGTCCAACAAAAGATCTCAACAGAAGCAACCCTGGCTGTGTTGATACAGTTGCTATTAAGTGGAAATTGCCACAAAACTGGAAAATATCACCAAGGACATTCACCCTTGTCTTCCTGTGCCAGTTTACCTGCATACGGATGTAGTTCTCATGCAGAAAGCCTAGCAGTTAGGGATTTAAAATGGATTACTTTTCTGTTTGCTTCTGATTACAATTTTTACTTGTATTTTTTTTTTCTTCCTTATTTTTTGGATGACCTTCAGAAATTTTCAATTAACTTTAAAAAATGTTTTTAATAAGAGGCAGGAACAAGACAGCTTAGTTTTTTTGGTTCTGATGAGAGATTTTGTAAGGGTAAGATCATCATTGTCATAGCCCTTAATGTTCTGATTTTGGAGCAGTGGAGACGTAAGCAAGTATTTATTTTTGAAAGGCCTTTGCTTTGGTTGATGACAAAATACTCATCTCCTAAATTTAGCAATGCTGTGTCTCCATGTGTATATTTATATTATTAGTCACCTTTAAGCCCACATTTTCTGTCATCTGCACAGGCTAGGCAGTCACTCCATCCTTTTGTCACAGGGGGTACCTGCATGTCCATGCCCCTTCCAGGTGGGCTGAGTGTCCAAGTTGTGAATTACAGTGGGAACAGACCAGAATTGGAGTGGCTGGGAAAAGAGGGGCAATGGGGGGGGGGCAGCTTGAGCAGTCTTTGTTACCATAACCCTAGTGGGAAGAGAAACAATAACCATGGAATATCCAGAGTTGGAAGGGACTCACATGGGTCAACGAGTCCAACTCCTAATAATGACTTTAATAATGGTCACCTTCTATCATAGTCCCTGAATTTAGGTATTTACCTGTCCACTATCCCAGGCTGTGCAGTTCCTCTGGCTTTTTACATGAAAAGCCACGATCCCAAGGAGCAGAAATATGGCTTGTGCCCGTAGTTCAGAGAAAGCAGTTGCGGTAGCTGCACAATTTAAATGTTGGGAAAACGTTGTTCACAGAAAGGTTGTGGGTAAAGGCCGGTGGGACTAAGGGCAGCCCGGCCCCGCTTACGTCTAGGGGACACACAGGAAGCCCGAGGGCAAGCGATGGCCCGGCCTACTGCCGCCCGCGCCGATGTCTGGCTTCCTCAGGGCCATGTGAGCGCGGCGGCACTTGTTATTTTGTTACGAGCCGCGGCGGAGGGGCGGGCCGGGCGCGGGGGCTGCGGGGCGCACCCGGCCGCGGTGCCGCAGCTGATGTAATGCTGCTGCCGCCGCAGCGCCTTCACGTGTCTGCGGCGCGCCCGGACAGCGGGGCAGCGGCGTGCGCCGCACGGCTGTGCGCGCTGTGACACGCGGGGACACACTCACACACACAGAGCCAGGCACACACACGCACACGTGTTATTTACGCCGCTCCGGGCGCAGTGCACCCCCCTCCCCACCCCGGCGGGGGTCCCGGGGCTGACGGAGGGGC
>VWZT01005590.1:474919-508294 GCA_013397055.1 Pachycephala philippinensis | reverse complement strand
CGTGCCCGCGGGTGATGCCGCCCGGGCAGGACCGGCCCCGCGGGCGGGCGGTCGGCGGCGCTGCCCGGCTGCGGTGGGGCGGTGGGCGCGGGTCACCTGCCGCAGGCGCTGGAACCGGGCGCATCTTCCGCGGCCCGCGGCGCTCCCGGCCGCGTTTGTAGCGCGCACATGAGCCCCCAGCACGGCGCTGGTGCAGCGGGGGTTGCGGAGCTGGGTAGGAAGGGTGCGATTGTCCAGCCTCCTGTAAACCTCTGCTCTTCTGAAGTCCCAGTCAGACAGATCAAATGCAGTTTTGGCTGGAGCTTACGATGTTTTTCAAGTTTCTGCATAGGAATCCAGGTTATTTTTTGTTGATTTTTTTTTTTCCCTAAAAATTCAAATTCCTGGTAAACCAGCATTTTAATTAAGAATTTTATTTTATGTGTATTGGGGGAACGAGGTGAATCGAGTTTAGCTTGCTGCGAATAAAACACTTTGTTGTTTTTTTGGGGGTTTTTTTAATATCTGCAGGAGGCTGTCACCTGCAGCATTTGTATTTTATGTATGTTTTTAAAAGCTGGTTTTGGCTGAGGGCACTGATAAAGAGTAGTGAAAGTTGGGAGTTGTAAATATAGGTTACTCATATGATGTTTTCCTTTATATACACACACACCATGTGTATTTTATACATATACTCATCCCAAGAAAAACATACTGATCTGTCTTGCATATTACGTCATATTAGAGTTAGACTGTATGGTTTGAATGGATGTCACTAGAAAATAAAGAGAATCTAAATATAATTTTACCTTCAGATTCTTTTATTGTATGGCATACTGAAATTGCATTTATTATTGGGATGGTGGTTGTTTTGGTTTTATTTATTTAAACAGTAAATAATAGTTCATTCTCCTTAATCCACACTTGCTACCTTTTGTTTTGGTTTTCTCTGCAATGTGACCTAGAGAAGGAATACGAAGTGCAGAATTTTCTGTCTTTTTGGATCATGAAATCTTCACAGCCTCCTAATTTATTATGGTATTTAGTGATGGCCTTTTCATATTTCCTTCTCTTTGCATGAACGTGCTGTTTGGAAATGAGCCTCGGAGAGCATGTTTACATTGCATTCAGATTAGGTATCATGTCCAAGTTGAAGACAAAATGGCTACTAAGTAAAACCTCTGCTTTTATTACGGGTTTTCTTTTCAAGTAAAAAGCACGTATGTTAGCTTCTGAAATGAAAGCTGCTTGTTTGATTCAGGTGAACTTGGTGAATAGCCCAAGCCCACGTTTGGTACAAAGGAATGCAGCGTTTTGCCCGGGGTGAGTGGCTCGCCTGGTGCCAAGTGCCTGTGACCAGCAGAGGTTTTGCCAGCACCTTGCAGCCCTGTCTCCTGGTCGCAGGTGTTCCTCACCTTCACAGAGTGTTCCTCCTGGCTACCTGCTTCCTGCACCGGGCTTCCACTTCCCTGCTGCTCTCAGGCAGCATCCGTTCCCTGCAGGTTGTGCTGTTGAAATGCAGTATTTGAAGATAAGGTTATTTTTTTCAGAAAACCTTTTCTTCTGATGTCTTCAAATCTTACATTTCTCTGTTGTGATCAAGCAGTCTTCATTTGAGGTTGGAGTTTAATGTTACTGTGGATCTTCCTGGAGATGCGGTGGTTGTTCTGGAGCAGCCAGGATGAAGAGCACTGCTGGGGCTGTTGTGCACTCTGCGCCCCAGTAGACAGTGAAAAATCTCCTTCTGTACTGGCTGCCTGGGGTCTGCTCTCCGTTCAGTGGGTGCTGCTGATGGATAAACAGCGGGAGAGGTTGTGAAAATGGCAATACGCTGCTGTTAACAGAACGGGGTGTAATGTGCAGAGCAGAGCTTCCTCTTTTCTCCTTCCCTCCTCTTCCTCCCCTCTTCCCCTGCCGTGCCAGTTGCATGTGCTGGCAGGTTGGTGCATTCAGTTCCCCCTTTGCTTTCCAATGGGTTTAACACATCCAGATCACTACTCTTCTCTGTTGTTTTCCCCCTCCTCCTCATTTTCCTACATGTGTTTGTGCATAGTGGACGGAGGGTTTTAGTTGGTTGTGTTTGTTACAGGGTTTTTTTGTTTGGTTGGTTTTTTAAAAGGATTCAGTCTTCAAATTGTATTGTCAATGAAAATAGTAGTATAACAAAATATAGCAGCTGCTGAAATACTGGACTTGAGGATCACAAACAAGTCTGTGCTTGTCCCTCTACTTTACAGACAAATATAAATATAGAGAGTGATGCAGGCCGCGTGTGGGACAATGAGCTATTCATTATCTCAACTCATACTTAGTTTATTCCGTTTATTAAATTAAAATGTAGTTTGACAAAAACATATTAAGTAATTGTGTACATGTGGAGTCCCTTATATAGAAACAATAGGTTAAGTCCTGCTGGTTACATTTGCAGGCATGGTCAGCAGAGGTACTGAAGACTTAAAAATATGCTTTTTAGGTGTCCAGTCTGTTGGGTTTGAGTATTTTTTTTTGGTTGGGTTTTTTTTTGGCTAGTTTGGGCTGAGGAGGGGAAGATAAAAAGAGTGACTTAGCTGTGCTTAAAAACAAATCAGGAAGTATTTATTTGCGTAACAACTTCACATACAGGTATTTAACTGCTCTTTGGTTACAGTAATTGAAGCTCATCACTGTCTATCTGTATTTGTGTCCTGCCTGCCCCACTGGAACACATGCAGCAAAGTGGTGTCTGGTTTTGTTTTGTGCTGCGTGTGTGAGTTGCTGAGGCGGTTGGATGTGTTCTTACGGTGTGGGTGAAGTGGGCAGAAATAATACTGGATGTCTTTTCCCATTGACGGATTAGAAGTCTAGACAGAGAGAACACGTCTTTGGGAGCCCAGCCTGGCTGATTAGTGTCGGCATGGGCGGGTTTGTAAATTGCCCCGGTCTTCGCTGGACACTGGGCCTTAATCTGCCTGTTTTTATTTCTCTTTAGATTCGTTAAAGCTTTCATATTTATTAATAGCTTTTTGTCCAGACGTTAAAGCCCGAGGCGGGAAAACCTCCCTAGTCAGCTGTCTGAGCATATAGACTAATGGGGTTTCAATTATTTCTTCGGGTGAGGGTACTGTATTACCGAATGTGTGTTATTTGTATATGATGTTTCTGTACCCAAACATATGGTGGTGAAGACAGAGTCTACTCAGTATCACATTGACTTGCCAAGGAATATCTTACAGCTGAAGACAGCCAGCAAAGTACGGATGCAAAAGCAGCATGGCACGAGGATTGAAATGCGGAGATGGCCAAGGGAGGATGGTGTCAGCTGAGGGTCTGTCATCACTGGCATAAAAGAAAAAGACCAACAGTTTTAGGCAATTTAATTCCTCTGTTCACTGTATTAATCCAAAATCCAGTAGCTGTGAACGTTGAAGGAACGGACAGGTTTGTTTTCTTGTTCACTGTTGCGAATAACTGGTGATGATTCTGCAATGAGTACTTGTTTACTGTTGTAAATAGTAATCTGGTGCTTGCATCTGTGCATGGGTTGGCCGCAGCTTCTTTCACCTTGCCTGCATCTCAGCTCTTTTTGTCCTAAAGGCATCTGTTAGGATTTGAATATAGCAATTCTGCTCGAGAGATTAATTTCTATCCTTCCCCGCCCCAGTGTCTCATGTGTGAACCAAGCTGAGGACCAGGCAGCATGGAGTGGCAAACACAAAGCACTGCGTTTGCAGCCATTTCAGCTGGATGTGGGTGTGGGTTTCAGACCCATAATTTTTGTCCTCAGATCACTCTTCTAGCTAGAAGTTGTATTGGAAAACCACGAGCGAGTCTGGGCAGTGCTGAAATTATATGTCCTAAGGCCCAGTTTGTCTCATGTTGAAGAAGGAGTAGGAGGTGAATTGTGCCCTTGTTAGTTTTGGGCTCTTGGTATTGTGCTAGAAAACCAGATTAGCTGATTGTAACCCCAGTGTTTTCTAATCTTTGGAAGGCTCCATTCTTTCTTATGACTTAAAACACTCCTGCTCCCTCCTGCAGTTGCATCCATCACTCCTCATTAGGCATTGTCAGCAAGCGTGGATCGTCACTTAGCTGTTGGCAGAGCAAATGTTCTGCAACTTGGGAAATGCCATTGAGGTTTTTCATAATAGGAATTGCTACTTATTTGTATAGTTAGGTCAGCAGAAAAAATGATTGACAGTCTTGATATTTTTAATAAAATGCCTGGCAATGAAGAGGGAAGCTTGGTGGCTATGTGTTTCAGGCTTTTAGCAAATGCGGGTGGATATACCTTTCTAGTACTTTTCTTCTGCAGTTGAAATTTCTGTATGTATTTTTTAAAAACAAGTATTTCTTGATTCAAGTTGGATTAACATGTAAACCAATCCATCTGCATTTTTTCTCTTTCTTGTAGCTTGGGAGAGGGAGACCGGAAATAAGGGGAAAAAACCCCAACATAACCTTCAGTATTTTCTTAAGTAGCCTGTCAAAATTGAGAGAACTGAAAATTTCCTCTGGTTACAGAGTACTTGTGGTTTTTCTGTGCCCTCAGCCCAAAATGCAGTGGCTGTCATTCCCTCCTTCATCCTGGTTAAATCATTGTTGGAGGTGGGAAGCATGGGTTATAATTCTTCAATTGCAGATTATGGATTTTTGTGAGGAAAATCAAATAATAATCATTGACAGGTGTACAGGCTGCAGTCATTTCACTTAGTCTATGCAACATCAGAAGTGTGTTTACCTCCTTGGAAAAAGTACCTTGAGCCCCTCAGCTGAGAGATGATGTGTAAAACTGCAAAGATTTCTTGTCACTAGCTCAGTTTTCCCTGGCTTTTTGATTCCACTGTTTCCAGCTGATGGGGAGGTTTGCCTGTCCTGAATGTGTTTCCTGATATGGTGTACAAGCAGTCAAATACATAGGAAAAAGTTGAACTGTGGACCATATTTTAGAGTAGTTCATGGTGATTTCAGGGAAGGTCACCCCTCCTTGGGCAAAGCATTTAGCAGCTTGTCATTCTCCTTCACACTCTGCTTCCCCAAATGGATAGGAACAGAAAGTGGAATTTGTTTCATTTCACTCCACCTGGTTCTGTACAAGTTCCCATGTAGTCACTGTGGAGGAAGAAAATGCATTTTTGAGGTGAGGGCCAGCCCTTAGGAAAGATGTTTCCATAAAACAGTCCATCTGATCACTTCATGTGCCTAATTCTCTGACTGCAAACAAATTTTAAACCAGGGTGTAACTGTCTGTGGTGCAGAACTCATGAATTGGGCAGAATAAATCCTACACCATTTGTCACTTTCTCAGCTCGACGACTTTCCCTGGAGTTGGCCTCCGTGGGTTGTTCGGAGACCTTCCACTCCTCTGAACAAGGGCCAGGTACACCCATTACCTGTTACTACACATTCCTGTGTACAGGAAACTCTTCTTTTGCGGGGAAGCCCTCCAGAAGGATTCCTTCTGGCCAAAGCAGCATTCAGGTGCTTTTGCTGTTCGTGCTGCAGTGCATCCCTGTGCTGGTGGGAAAGGCTCCGGGTGCCGGGAGCAGCAGGTCAGCGGCGCAGCACTCGCTGCCAGGGCAGCGTGGGAGGAGAAGCAACTTTCCAAAACGGGGCACGGCCACCACAGTGGTGGAGTTTCTAGGTCAGCAGGTGTGGAAGCCAATTTGGTCTGCAGGCATTTTTACAAGGTTAGAAAATAAACCTGAGTAAAATGAATGGTGACCTTTATGTAACCTTTGGAGAATGGAGCTGAGGTTTTATTGAATATCCTGGCTCCAAGTTGGAGGGAATAGCTTTGCAGAAAAAAGGTCTTCATAAACCTGCTTTTAGGAAGAGTGGATTTTTCACTCTTGTTTGTGGGTTTTGTTTGTCTTTGTTTCTTGAAACAATAGAATCTAAAAACTGAATGGGGGGGAAAGCACTATTCAAGTAATAAAATATTTGGGTAAGTTTTACTGCTGTTCATTTGGAATGCATTGGAGTGCATGAAATTGTTGACTTCACAGCATCAAACATACGCAGTTCCCTGTTTCATAAACATTTTACTTTCCACTCCAGGAGTTTCTTCATTGAAGCAAGTCAGATGGTGTGACTTTGTGATTCAGAGCAGCAGTTCTAATGAGTCCTTAATAAGCACAGAATTGCAGGATTGTCATCCCAGGCCTCTGTAGCTGGGTTGCTTGCCATTTGGGAGAGTTCTGTGTGATTTACATGTGTCTGTATGCCCTTGGCAAGTAGGAATCCAAATCTCTACCTGAAAAGAGCACTTGGAAACCCCCCCCAAAAGTTTCTGGGTACTGTATAAACTAATCAGAAAAAAATGGTATAATTAGGTGAGATGACAGTACTGCTCAGGTTGGGGTGATCAGACTTATACTGAAGCACAGATTAATCTCTTAATTAATTGGAGCTTGGGGTGGTTTTGTTAGTCTTTTTCTCTGTGTATGTGTGTGTGTAGTTTTGAGAGCAGGGGTTGAGCTTAATGTTTTTACACAGATCCCATAACTTATGTATGTTGCCTTCTCTTGTTACTCTCCTCAGCTGCTTGCCAAACAGAAGTATTTGGAGAAGGGCCAGAGCTGCAAAATTCAGATCAGGATCCAAATTTGGATTTTTGGTTCAAGGCTTTCTAATATCTAATATTACAAAGCCTCATATATAAATAAGGACCTTTTTATTTTTAAACTGGCGACGAGGACAGGGAGATAGCTTCCTGGCTTCCCACTGGAGCAGTCCAGGTGGAATGCTGGACTGTGTGTTACAAAGCTGTCAGCAGGTGAGTCAAAAGGTAAACTGAATAGGTGAAAAAGCAATGAGTGCACTGTCTCCCAGAAAGAGCCTGAACAAAAGGCCAGCACAAATTGGTACTTCCAAGCCAGCGAGAAGAATCCCCTAAATCTAAAAATTCTGGAAATGGTGGGATGTTTTGTGGTGTTCTATTAGATCTTTGGGAATTTCGAAGGTTTGTTTTGTTTTGTTCTAAATGGAGTTAGCCAGTATCTCAATTTTAATGCTTTCTTGATTTAATGGAAAAAGGATTATCTTTCATCAAGTAGGATGCTTGTTATCGGCTGCTGTGCCATCAACAGGCTTTCAGTAAGCTGCCAAGTGTTTTGTGTTGTTGAATGTTTAATCATTAAGACAGTGGAAAAAACCATTCAAAACTTCCCAAATATTTTCCTTGTTGCTTCTTTTTAATTGCTCGTGGTTGCTGCGGTGACATTGCACCTGTCAAAGGGAGGGGAGGCCGGGTGTTGCTGCAGGGCTGGGGATGGGGTGGCTCTGGCTGGTGGGACCTGCACTCAGTGAGGGGTGTAGTCCCTATTGCTCGTGTGCCCTGAGCTGTTGTCCCTCCCAGCTGTGCCCCACAGACACCCTCTGTGGGCAGCACTGGCTGCTCAAGGGCAGGGGATGTGTCCAGGGTTTCTGGAGATGTTCCTGTGTTTCTCCGCAGTAATGAGTCCTGCTTAGCTTTTCCCTGGAGCTGGCTGGGGGTGCTATCCCTTGCCCATTGTCAGGTACTTCAAGTTTGGGAAGAAAATCTTGTTCCTGGGGAGAACTTGTTTATTAAATGAGGCATGTTTGTATCTCCCGCTGAGAGGAAGTTTGTGGTTAAATATCAAGGTCCATGATCGAAAGCTGTCCTTTCTGATGGGTGGCCTCACAGGCATGCAGGCAATCTATATTTCTTCACCAGAAATTCCTAAGTGCCATCATAAGGTTGTTGGGACACCTGTGGGTGAAAAAGTTGGATTGCACTGGACAGTAGGAATTACAGTTCATGACTTTGCCTATAAAGCAGTGAATTACAACTGTTTTTAAAGTGGTCAGCAATACAAACTGTTGGAACTTCTTAGTACAAACAAGGTTGCCGTGTAAGTATCTACCACGAGCATCTTTTGGACAAACAAGAATTAATTTGTGAGCAAAATATGCTGGATAATAGGATGGGCAGTTTGTTCTCCTGTGTTTGCCATGCCACCTTCTTGAAAATACCTGGAGTAGTCTTTGTGACTTCAGTGGAAATATTCCTGTGTGCCTTCTCCCTTCCTCTTCAGAATACAGACTGGAAAGGCAGTTACTCAGTACCACACGTGGTAACTCTTTCAAGGCCTCTAAACTGAAAAGCTTTAACATTTATTTAATATTTTTTGTGGATGGAATTTTAGTCTTGTTTTTTAATCTGCTCTGAAAAATGGTGACAACTCCTTCTTCCAGAACCGCATGTTAGTTTTATTGCTAATTCAGTGGAGGAAAGTACTCGAGAGGCTTGACTACTTATTAAACCAGGGGGAGAATTCTGCAAGGGGATTCTGGATCCTGTGTGAATTCGGTGTCTGGAGGCAATCTGAAATGGAGACTCGAGGCTTCTACTTCAGGGCTGGACATCCTCTGGCAGGACCAGTTTGTTGCCTGTGCTGAGGGTGTGCAGGCAGTAGTTTCTTGGGAAGAGCACGCAGGATGCCCTGCCAAAGGGAGCTGTGCTCGCTGGTGCTTGGCATCATCCACTCAGAGCTCCCTGCTCGGTTCAGATGCTTTGTGCTTCAGTGCAAGGTCAGGGATCGCTCTGTGCTCCATGTGCTGCTTCTGTGGAAGTTGGTCACTGTGGGTGAGGCATCTGTGAGGCCAGCCAGCCCTTGGTGAGAGCTGCAGCTCCTTCTGCTGTGAAGGGACTGTCTGAAGAAAAGGCCAAAAATAGTTTTGAACTAATCTTGCAGGAGTCACGCTGTGCCACAGAAACCACAGAGCTTATCCAAGCTCTGACAAAATGTGACAAAATTCCTTTCATTAAAGGTATAGAAAAGGTTGGTCTATTTTCTTTATGGTTTGATTTTTTTTATGTATTAAGCATTTTGGCATGATAAATGATGAGGGCCTACAGTTGCTGTTGGTGGTCATATAAACTAAATGAATTAGTTGATATTTAAAAGATGGTCAGGTTACTCATTGGCAGTAATTGGAAGCTGCACACCTGGAACCACCGTTTGCTGAAGAGCTAAGCTGGCTTTTGGCTCCAGGAGCCTGCTCTGCAGCAGTACCTTCATTATGCTGGATTGCAGTGGTATAGTTCAATCACTGACTCCTAAAAACTTGAGAAATGAAATGGCAGCTGAGGGAAAAGTGTATTTGCCTCTTCCATTCAACAAGTGAGTGAAATGGGAATGATAGATATAGTTTTAAAATGCTAGAAATATCTCTGGGAAAGGATATGTTGAACATAATCTATCAGTTGTTGGGAGATAGCTTGCTGAATCAAATAAAATATTTGGAAATGCTGGTGGTTTGTGTGTGTTTAATTACACTGGACAAAGGTTTGTCTAAATGCAGTTTATAGTGAATTTTCAGTTAAAAATTAATCTTGAACATCATGTTATCATGCAAAAAAATGCCAAAATGCTGACCCTTAAGATTTGGTAACTTATATAATTAAGTCTGTGATCCATGAAGATATCCAGACACCTATCTCTTATTGATTACTTACGAGTAGAAGCCAGGTGTCTGATTACCTTGTAGATCCATGCCTGAATGTACTGAGTATCCAGTTTTCAGTTAATAGCAGCTAAAAAATGGTAATAGCCCTGAGCTCTAAGGCTAAGAATAAAAATGAATACAAAAAAACCCCAAAATACTTTGTTTTATTTAGTACCAGTGAGTTTAAGCAGTCCCCATTTAGCTCTCTTGGAACATAGCTGCATGGACTGCATCTTTTTCTTGCTAGCTTGCTTCTCTTGGAGGCGTTAGGAATGTGGGCTCGTATATCACCGTGGTTTGTACAATCAAGTTGGTGAAACTTGTAACTTAATTGAAAAACAAAGTTTAGATCACGTGTACCATGGTTCCGTGTGTGGAAGCCCCTCTGTGAACACTTAGTCACCCTCATATGCCCTGGGATGCTGTTGCTGAGTAGCTCCAGCTGTTCAGGGTGAAAGTACTTGCAATGGGTAAGTGTTTGCAGTGCAGAACTAATCATTGTTATTTGTCACTTCACAGTGATTCTTGTCACTTTAGTGAAGTTCTTAGTTACTGCTGAGTACTTTAAATAGCAGTAGCTTTGTGGTGAGGTCTGGTGTAGGATCAGGAGGTAGCTTGAGTGCGTTGTATTCCTCTGGAATTTGTCAGACTCAGGTGAGTTGCAGTTTTGTCTTGATTAGTTCAGCTGCTGAGCAAAGGAGTGGCAAAGCAGCATATAGCTCACCTTGAAAATTGAAATCAAACTGTGTTAATAATCAGGAAAAGACATTTTCATTCTCTTAATGCGGACATCTGCTCTCCCACTGGAATGGTTTACACATGATGTAATTCACAGGAATGAAAATCCAGACTGATCAATTCTGTAGTGCTCTTAAACAATGTCTCCTTCTGGAAGGACCCCTCAGACAAGTAATTGTGGGCAGCATTAGCGTGAAACTTTTACAGAAGCATAATTCAGTGAATTGTTAGGTGCTGAAAACGTGCTGCAACTTACAGGTGAATGTCAACAGTGAGGTTACCTCAGTGAGTATTGCTTTAGAACTGTCTGCATACATCTTAAATATAATTCTCTGGTGTTAATGATTTTTAGAAAGTCAGAGGTTTAGTGCAGTTTTTCTGAAATCTGATCTAGATTTAATCAAGGACGGCCTTTTCTGCTTTTGACTCTTTTACTAAGTAGGTTGTGCAGTTCCCTGGGATGTTTGGAATATAAATGCTATGAATAATGAATCCATGCAAGTGTTCTGTAATTTGTCTGAATAGGGTGCTGAAGTCAGTGGCCTGTGTGGCTGTGGCTTCAGTACTTTGTACTAGGATGGTTCACATGCCCTCCACTGCATTTTCAAAAGAAAACCCTGACAATATGAAACCTTCTGAAATAGATATCAAAATGCTTATGGATGATGCTGTGCCTGCAAAGCAGGTATGTTACTTGAGCAGAAAATGGCTAAGTTCTGATGTTTTTGGGTCCTGTCCGCCTGGTTGCCTGTAGAAGTAGGATGGCGAGGCAGTTTTGGCTGCACATGTTGTTCCCTGTTCTGAGGACACAGAGAACTGAATGCTAAAGTTGTGGGGTATTAAATACTGGTCAGATGCTTGCTGTTCATCATTTCCATTCACGAACAGGTTTTAGATTAAGTGTTCTGATAGATTCACTTGTTCATTCATCACAGCTGCAGAGGCAGCCTGGCAGGGAAGGAGGCAGTGGGTGGAGTGCACGGTGTTGGCCTGCCCCACGCTGCAGGTTCTGCAGTGCTGCCCTGGAGCTCTGTGCTGCTGCTGTGGAGCTGTGCTGGCCTGATGGTGGCAGCCCCAGAGCCAGCAAACACGATCCAGGAGGGAGCAGCCAGTCCTGCCTTGCAGGGCCGTGTAAGGTACCTGTTGGACTGAGTTAATTTGCCACCTAGGAGTGAGTGCAGTTGTGCTTAAACTCAGCTGTGTAGGTGCAAACTGAAATAGATGCATGCACGTATGAACTTACATGGCTTTAGGTTAATTAAGTTTTGTGCAGCTTTAATTTTAAGCAAGTGCAGCTTACAGGTTTAGACAAGCTTTTGAGTCTTCAAGTAAACTAAAGTTTACCTAGTTTGTAGGCTAGGGTAACTCAAACGTTTCAAAATAAATCCTTGAGAATTGGAGTAGCATGTGTTTGTAACTCTTCTGAAGATCCTAGTTTAGGGTTTAAAACCATTTTAAAAGCTGCCACATAGATTATTTTTTCTACCCCCAGAAGCGGAGGATGGAAAGCTGATGAGTTACACTGCTTTAGCATTCAGTGAACTGACCTTTGAGATAGGCAAGAGTCTTCTGGCTACTTGCAGCTCTTTATTTGCAGAGACCAGACAGCTTCTGTGCCTAGAGTGGGCTGAAGCTGATAAGCAGAGGTGAGTGAGAAGTGCCTTGGTGTAGGTGCAAGGCTGAAGGATGGATGCTTGAAAGAACCTGTGGGAGCTGAACAAGGGGTTCTCTGAGATGGGAGGTTGTACGGTCACCATCAGGCAGCAGTGCCATGTTCATCCTGCATATGTTCAGCTTTAAATTTTCACCTGACGATAAAGTCAAGGCTAGGAGAGGGTTCTGGGATGTGCTGGTGAGCAACATGGCACAGCTTGGAGACCTAAGTTTCCTTTCCTATGGCAGTGAAGTCATGCCCATGTAGCAGGAAAGAAGTGAGTGACCCTTTTAGTAGGCAGGTTCTTGGAGAGTGCATGTAGATACTCAGGGCATTACTCAGCACAGGGAAACCTAAGAGGTTGCAAGAATTGCATTCCATGGGAGTCAGCAATTGGGTACAGGTTCCTCAAGTGGAAAAAAGGGTGCAGAGGAGCTGTGTGGTGGGCAGCCATGAGAGAAAAGGGAACAAGGAGAAAGACAAATGTATGTGTCCAGAAATCAGGGCAGAAGCAGGGGTAATAGGATGTTGCAAGCAGCATTGGGAGGAGAGGACTAGATAAAAACTGGATTTGTTTGCAGAAGGACAGGCTGATGCCTATGGGGGAGCTGTTCAGTGTGGAGGGGAGAGATGGGTATCTGTGGTGTGGAGGAGTGACACAGAGTGTGCCAGGGAAACCCGGCGGGTTAAGCTGGGCCTCCTCAGTGCAGTGTCTGTGAAAGGCCTGGGCAGCCTGCGATTGCTTCTCTGCTTCCCGGTGGGTGCCAGGCCCAGGGAGCATCGAGATGGCAGTGTATTGGGAAGGCTGGGGCTCCTTTCCAGGCTGACAGTGGGACACCTGCAGCTGCTGGCCCTGCAGGTTTTGGGGCGGGGATGGCTGTGTGCAGCATTTGAGTGCTGGCTTGTCGTGACTTGAGCGGTGTGTGGGCTCGGCACGGCAGGGGGGTCTCGTCTGCTCCCTCAGGATAAAGCCACAGAAGAGCTTGGAGGGGACTGGGTTGTGGCACTGCAAACCCCCCTGGGTATCACATGAGTATGGAAATAGAAAGGTGCAACCAGCAGCAGCAAATCTCTCTGTTAATAGAACATAACTAGGGTAGCTGGGGGTCAATAAAATGTTGAAGGAAATAATGTGAAATAAAGAAGAAACACAGTTTTTATCAGCAAGCTTAAATCTGCCATCCGGGCACCTGTGCCAGCATTGGGAAACACGTGTGGTAGGGAAGCCTTGCTGCTGCAGAGCTGCTGACACTGGGAGCTGTTCTGCTGGATTCAGCTGAGCTCTGAGCTGTGTACAGTAAACGCAGCCCTATGCAGACTTGTACATTCATGGGTGTGTATTACATGTAAACAGAGTGTAGAACTCTTCCTAGTTTCTCACATGAATATTGTTTTGCTTTGCCATCAGCTGTCTGTAGCCACCATTTCCCAAGGGAAAGGCAGCAGAGGACCAGGTCTGTGCCCTGTAGCTGGCTGTGATGCACAAGGTGGTGCCTTCCTCCTCCTTCTCAGCTTGTTCGCTCTGCAGGCATGGAAGGGAAACAATTTTGTGCACATGTTTTATAGGTGCACTTAATTTCCTGTTTGGTTTTCAAGTGCTGCTGAGGAGTGTCACCCCCTTGGTTTCATGAGGCATGCTTTCATGGAGCCATGTGGGACAAAGGCTGGAGAAAAATCCTGGGGTCTTGTTGGCTTTACAGCACCTCCAGTTCCGACCCTTAAGTAATAATGTTGTGAGGGGGCTTCTGCTGACCGTGGCTGAAAATAGAACAGCAGATCTCTAAGCTATCTATAGACTGGATTCTGAAGCAACCAAAGGTTGATTTCTTTTTTCATAATTAAACTCAGCGGTTTTCATTGTGGAATACGTGAGTTGTTGCAATGGATGATTTGCTGCTTAGCCACAAACCTGCATGCCTGGTGACTGTTTCCATCTTTCTGCTTTCAGTGGGACATTCCTGAGATGAAATTTCTACTGAAACAATCTTTTTTCATAATGCTTTGTTGAGATCGTAGATTGTTAGTAATAAATATAGGCTGCGGCTCCTCTGAAGTCATATTATCTTCCCACATCCTGTACAGAGGGCACCGCATCCTTGGAACAGAATCTCCTGCCTGAATGTAACAATGCGCACTGATTTTAATTCAGAGCAGTGCTGAAGGAACCAGGGTGAGAGCGGTGTAAAAGCATTTTCTTTGTCTCTTCTCAGAGTTCATTACAGTAACTTGTGGCAATATACTGAATTTAAATAAATGTAAAAAAAACCCCAACCCCAGGAACTTAAATGACTGTCTTGTTGGAATAGAGCACCTGGCAGTGTGTGGTTGTTGCAAGTTCTTCCCAGTTATTTTAAGAATAGTGGAACAAGCCTTTAGCATTGAATACAACTAGATTTCTTCAGAGAGCTGAAAGAGATGTTTATAGACCTACATTTCAGACGCAGGTATTCTGATGTCTGCCGGCTAATTATTTCTTGGCAGTTCATTACAATGGGCTACATTTGAGACTTGGGCATTTCATTAGCAGCCTTATCTTCCTTCTTTGTTCAGCTGTTTGTATAGTTGGCATTATTTATACTCATAAAATGATCATAGTGTCAGAAATGGTGAAGGGATTAAATTTTTATCCTCTATGAACTATTTTAATTGCATTTATTTTAGTAACAAGTATTGAAGTCACGTGTTTGACACATTTTAACCTGCATTAACTTCAAGGCATGCCTAACCACTACATTTTTCAGCACTGTGATGTAGCATTGCTCCTTTCTATGTCTGATGGAAAACTGGTCCGGCTTCTCTCTGGCGAGTGGAAGGAGGTGGATTAGATTACAGGGAGGATGAAATAATTGCAGCTCACCCTTCTTTTTGCACTCTTTTATTGGCTTGCTGAGCTTTTGCTTCCTGATTTTGCTGAGAAGGGTGGTTTGCCTGGGATTGAGGAGGAATCTGCCTTCAAACTGAAAGAGACAATATTTACCAATTGGAGAATACTTCCTTTGTTTACTTTTTGAGGCCTGAGAGTTGGACACTTTTCTACATTTCCAGTGGACACTGCTCTATTTTTATACTTTAGGGAAATAACAATACTTCATCATGATTCTAGGATGCAATTATGGTCCCTGTGGCTTTTATATGGAATAAAAGTATATCTGCATTTGAATCCTGAGAGACCTAATTTGTCCTGTATTAAATGTTTTGCCACTGTTTGCCTGTGTTTGTGCTAGGCTCAAGTGCCTGGTGTCTGGGGCATGACACTGGATTCTCCCGGGGGAGGGAGCAGTGCAGGCAGGGACAGAGCCCCTAGGTGGCATCAGAAGCCACCTGATTTTTGGCTGCTGCACGCCCGAGGGTGAGAGGTGCGGATGGGAGGGGAGTCCTGGCCCTGGGCTGCAGGGCCTTGCCCGGCTGGGGTGTGCTTTCCTTTCTCAGTGCCCTGTGCTAAAGCTCTTACACCATTAGCTGAGCAGTATGGATAGTCGTCATTTTGCTAATTCAAACATGTTTCAACCTTGTGCAGCTCTGCTTTCTAAATATTTAATTGAAATGCTTTTACAGCCATCTTACTTCTTTATCACCGTGAGCCAAGCCAGACAATGTAACATGGCATATGTTAAGATGTTAATTGAGTAGCAGCACACATAGGCGGCTGTTTCATAATTTTCTCCTTAGATGATCCTTGGCTCCAGTTTAACATTTCTTCGTGCTTCTGAGTGGAAGGTTATATAAAGATATATTTAGAGCTGTTAGTCTAAGAAAGAGAAGCATTAATTCAGTAAGATTAAGAATTAAGGGCTGATTCCTGCAGGCACTGCTGGGACACAGTGCTTGTCGTGGTAAGGATGTGATAATAGTACCTTTCTGATAGTACCACTTACTGTAATGGGGTTGGTAATCCTTTTATTGAGTGGTTTCTCACAGCACGCAGAGTAAATAGAGATTTTTTTTTTTCTAAATGTCACCTGATGTCATCAGAGTTGTGGAATTCAGATTGAATCTTTCCAAAAGGATATGTGGTCAGTTTAATAATGACCCTCCCTATTTTAACTTGGCTTTCAGAAAGATGCCTTTGCCAAAACTGTCACTGTTGATACTTTGTAGTGGAGTCTGACTTGCTTTGTGTGGGAGCTTAAGGGGGTTTTTGCAAGAGGCAAGGAGGCAGCAGGACACTGCACAGGAGAGGGAGTTCCTGGGTGCTGTCCACACCCAAATGCCTCCTGTGCCTGGGAGACACATGGCTGGCAGTGCTGCTCAGGTGCTACTGCTCCTGACAGGAGCAGCCCTTCCAGACTGCCTGTAGGCCCTGTTGCTGAGCGGTTTGACAAACAGCCTATGGGGATGGTATGGGGGAACAACTCATGAATGGGAAATGGAGGCTTTTCAGAGGCTTTTCTCAGTAATTTTTGAAAGGCCACGTGGCTGATACAATCCCTGTTTGGCAGACAGCTCTAACTGCTGTCTTGAGTATCCTTCTCTTGTGGAAGGCATGTTTTAGGTGTGAGTAAAATACCAGGGCAGCAGTGTCACCGTGCACTGTCAGGGTTATGTGCACTGCATGTGAGCCGCTCAGAGGTTTCCTGTGGCCTGAGCAGTCCCTGGTGGGTTTTTGGTCTTGTTTTGGGTTTTCCATTTTTCCAAAGAAAGTTTATTTTATAACTTTGTAAACATTTTGTCTCTCAGATGGCTGAGAGGGTGGTTTGCAGTCTGAGGTGATAACTAGGTAACTGTGCCCATGGTAAGTAACTGCACACTGGGCTTTTCCATTGTAGTTGCAACTTTTTGCTATAAGTCCTGCGTGTTGGGTAATAATGTAACTTAATACCCCAGTACTGGAAAGTGGAACCCTGCAGAGGGGAACCCTTGCTGTCTGGTCAGGAGTTACGCCCTGCCTTCCTGATGTATGGCTCAGCTATCAGCAGTGATGGAAAGTAGTTCCTTGTCATCAATTGTGTTATGGTTTGGCAGAAATAATGTTTTCTCTAGGCTGTCCAATAAGTGCCAAGCACATGAAGCACAGCTATACAGAGCCTGTTTTTGGGAGGATGTTTCACTTCATGCAAATATTTTCAGTCTTGGGCTGAATGGGATACAGAGTATCTGTGGCAATTTCACTGAATGCACCAAACTTTTAATGAAAAAATCACTCTGGGCTTCCCACATTTGACCACCCACTCAAACCATTACTAAACTTTGCACGATAAATTGTAGCTCCACTTGTCTCCTGAGTTTGGTTGAACTGGAACTGTTGTTGTTGACATCTTGCTCCATTTGAGGAATGAGTCCACTGCCAGTGCCTGAATTGGTGAGAGCCATGTCTTGTGTGACTTTTGGGATTGGGAGGTCTCCCCTGACTGAGCAGAACAGCGGTGTCCTGAGGTGCTGCTGTCCTGCCTCTGCCAAGGACTCAGCCCAGGGGCCCCTTTGGCAGCATCCTGCTCTGCAGTGTCCCAGGAGAGGAGCTGTGCTGCGGGGTGGGTGTTGAGAGAGGTGTTCACTGTGCTCCCACAGTGTTGGTTACGCTGCTGCCTCTCATAGGGGCTGAACGCTCTCAACTGGAAAGCTGCTAAGGGTTACTTCCAATGCTGTGCAGGCTTTGGGAAGGCTCAGGGTTAACTAGGCAGTGGCTAATAAACTCAAGGGCTTTCTTTTACTTCTTCCAACCACCTCCCTTCTTCTGCTCACAGGCATAAGGCTTCTCTTATCCCTTGTGGTTATATGGCTTCTACTATTTGCAACGTTAAGGAGGTACTCGGTGTGCTCAGAGCAACTGAATTCTGCCACTTCTGGTAACACAATAGTCCCATATTGCTCAGTGCAATTCAGTTGCCTATTCCTGAAAGTAAAGTATTGCTTAATTAGAGGAAGGTTGGCAGCATCTGGTTTATGCTTGTATTCTTTTTGGAAAAAGAATTGCATCTCCTTGCCTTTTTTCCTCTCTCCCTCAGTGCAAAGTAAACTCAGCTGCTCACCTGGGAAGAGAACACACTCCTCATTCTGCCCATGCCAAGTTAGGGCTGTTCTGAGCAGAAATACATAAATAGGTCAGGGAAAACAGAAATGCATACTTTGGCAGAAGATAGAAGAAAAGTTTGAGGAAATACTTTAATCTGATTTCTCTCCATCTCATTCTCCCAAAGATAATTTCAGGAGTTTGTCTTCAGCATTTACAAGCTTCAATCTCTACAGCCTGCAAAAGTTACCTTCAAGAATCCTTCAAAGGTCTTGGCCCTTAAAGTCAAAAGCTGAGGCTGTTAAGGTGGGCTGGAGGCTTTTCTGTAAGGCTTTTTCTGCAGACCCAAAGCAGCCAGTACATGTTACCTGGGAAGGTGTAGGACTGGGGTTCTCCATAAAACTCAGCAGCTTTTGCAGGGAGCTGCCCTGCACTGCTTCTCCGAGCACAGCCTAAGAAACCTCCTTTCTCTGCTGCTTTACTATTTAGTAGAAGCTGGGTGCATGTTTTGGAGTGGCTGATGGGTAGGTGACTAGAGGTGGCCAAAGGTGACCAGATTGACCCACACTGGTGGTGTTCAGAGCAGAGCTGACATTTTTGAGGAGCACTGTTGTAGACAGCACAACAGGGCCCCTCCTGAGTCACTCAGTGTGCCTTAACTTTGAAACAGTCAATAGGATGGTACCCACTGAATAAGTGTATCATTGTTGTGACAGTGTCTCTAATTTTTGGTTGGAGAGGGCCACGTACAAAGTTTTGATATAAAATTTTATGCTCCAAGGTTCTTGTGTTGGGTCATTGGGAACAAGTTGGTAAATCCAAGGCAGCCGTAAAAGCAGCCACCTTCATTATCGCTCACAAGAGACAGCTACCCCCAGAATCATAAATCTTGTCCTGGATAAAACTGCGTGAAGTAGCCTGAATTAAGTTTTGTATCAAGTAAGTGAACTAGTTTAACTTGAGGAAGACTGTCATCGTGAAGAGCTACAAAAGAGAGTACATACCAGCTGTGCTTCTAGATGGGGGTGAATCTCAATGAACCCCCAGGAGCAGCTCCAGGAGGAGCAATGCTGGCTGTGGGCTTAAGGTGCAGTCTGTGAGTTCCAATGGGCTCAGGTTCCGAATAGATTCAAATGGTTATTTTCATTAGAAAGAGTATCATTCCTGCTGCTCTCCTGCAGCTATTCCTGGGCTTGCAGCAAAGCGTGTGGATAATGGCGTCTAGATGTTAGAAATGGCTCTGTGTAGGGCCTGATTCAGCTTGGTTTTCGGGATTTCTGGTTGCAGGCACTGTAATTGCAGTAGTAGTTAGATAAGGGATGCACTTGACAGAGACAGAAGCAGACTTACTTGTAAATGAAACTTCAGCTTTCAAAGCGTGTGTGTCCTGTTAGTGAAGAAGAAGCAGCAGGGCAAAATAAACAAAGGTGGCAGGTGTAACTGGGATGGCTGTCCCCTTGCCACCTTTATCACTTGTCCTTTTATCTCCTGATGCAATGTCCTGCAGTGTCACCAAATGGAGTGCTCAGCACCATGAGAAGGTCACTGTCCTAGTACCATCCCAGTCACAGGGCTCATTCCTCAGGGTTGCCACTGCTTGATTTTGATGTGGATCACCTCCCCTGGAAGGGAAATAAGAAGCATTTTTATTGTTAGGCACAAGCTCAGTAAAATGAAGCAATGTTAACCTGTGCTCCGGTTAGGAAGAAAGAAAGAAACCTCAATTTACCAATAACAAATTTTAATTATGTCCTCCCAGTATACTCGAGAGCATGGAGCAGATGAAAAAAATTGCTTTTTAGATAGAGATCACACTTATCCCTGCTGAAGCAGTGGGACCTTTGCCTTTTAAAATGTCACAACATCTGCTTGCAGATTGGAGGACATGAACTTGACTGTCCTTTCCGTGCCACCAGCTGACGAAAAGGAAACACAGCAAAGCTGTATTTAGTGGCCCTATTATTGCTCCTCTGCTGCAGCTTCTCAACACTGTTGATCGGTGCTGTAGGAGCAGAGGTCACAACTGGAAGAGCCCAAACTAAATTTGAGAGTTTACATTTCCTGAGTCAGACTGATATTTGGAGATAAAAGGACAGCTCTTGGGATCTCCTGCCCAGCTGCCTCCTGGCAACTTGCCTCTTTCTCTTTGCAAGAAGAAAATGTTAATGCAAATAGTCATGCTGATGCTCAGTTTGGCAGAAGGGAAGCTGTGCTGGCTGGAGTGTGCTCTCCTGAAAAGCCCAGTGCATGGTGTTGTCTGCAAGTCTGTAGAGGCTGTATTTGGGCTAAGTTTGCTATTTCTGTACCCTGCACCCCCTTGTCCTTTGTGCAATCTTTCTGCATAAGCTGTCATGTGAAGCCATAGAAGAGGTTTAGGTAAAAGAATGAGTACACAGGCCTGATTCCTGTTGCCCACTGCTTTGTAGGAGAGGCTGTTGATCTGTAGCAGCACGGGGACTGTGAGACCTTGCTAGGGGTTGGAGGCAGTGGATAGGTGGAGTCTGGAGTGGAGAGGTGCTGCTGGAACAGCGGTGTCCCCATGAATTTGCTCAGCTTTGTGTCAGAGACACTGGCAACATTCAGCAGCAGCAGGTTTCCATGCTTGGTGTCCTTTGACTTTTCTGGTAAGATGGTGATTTTTGATGAGTGAGATGACATTTTAGGTTCCCTTCTTCAGTTGCTACAGTATATATGAGCGTCTTTCCCAAGGCAAGGCAAAGCTTCCGTTTTACTGTCCTTAGCATTCCCTGTTCTTAAAAATCCCCAGCAGCTCTGCTTTACTATCTCTTTGTTGTTCCTGAGTGTCTACCCCACCGATGGCTTCTCCTACACAAAGTCAGCTGAAGTGGATGTCTGCTGACGGATCTGCTTCAGTGGACTTGTCAAATATTTTTACCTGTTGAAATATTTTATTGTATTCTGTCACTCTAACATGAGCAGTTCTTGTATGGGAAGGGGCATCAGTATTAGCAGCCTCTACAAAACAGATTTTTAGACTGTCTTGTTTCAAAATGGAAGTGGTGTAACAAGCAGGAAAACCAAACTCCTGCCTCTGAGCATCTGATGCAACAGTAGATGCTGGTTCCTATCACCACCAGACACTAGAGGGGTTTGTTTTGCTTGATTCTTACTTACAGTTTTAGTAGATACTAAGCCCGACTTAGTCTAGCTTTGTATGTGATAGCGTCCGTACAAAAGTAAAATAACTTCCATGAGATGTTTTGTTGTGTGAGGAGATTGAATTATGTTTTATTTTACTAGGAAAAGAATTGGTCTCTGAACTTGAAAAAATGGTTGTTTGATGTTTGTTCAGTAGGTGTTCAGGCTGGGGTTTTCTGTATGGGAAACCTCCTGCTCCTCTTCAGAGCAGTGATAAAATGCCTTCAACTGATGCTGTCAGACCAAGCATATGAAGTACAGTACCCTTAAGAAACACAAAAGCTGCTCATGGGTGTGTTTATAGAAGTATAATAAGTTCCATACTGTTTGCCCGCCTTGGCACATGCACTGAGGTAATTCCTGGCACATTTCAATTGAGTCCCCACCCAGTGTCGTCTTAATAAACCAACTGGGAGGTAGAGAGACTAACTTGGAAAACTCCGAAGTTGCCAGTGGAATAATGGTTGTGTGCCTTGTAGCAGCTCTTTGGAAAGCTAGAAATAAATGCCTTGAAGTGGTGGGATTTACTGTCACATGGGGAGAGGGGGATGTTAATTGTGTTTACAGATAAACAAGTCAAATGCATTTGAATTGTATAAGAGCTACAATAAAAGTAGTGACATCCATCCTGGCTGCATTGCAACTTGGGATAATAGCTCCCAGTTGCAATGGCGTTTCATTTAAAAAATACAGTTCTTGTGTAAAAGAAGAGAGCAGCAAGAATTCTAACAAACAGTTACGTTTGGGTGACTTTCTACGTAAAAATAGCTGATTGAGTATTATTCCACAGACTAGCAGGATATTTCAGAGCAAGATATAAAGCCTGTAGTGCAGTGATAGAAATTCTGATATGTAATGTTTTTGTAATTGATTTTAGACTAATTCAGTATTTCTCTCTTTCTTCCCTCACATCTAGCAAAACTGTACAATCTAAAGTGGACTGCATTTTGGTAAGTACAACTCCAGAACGCTTTTCAATATTTAATGAGCTGCAAGACCAAAATAGATGGCTCTGGAGACTGACAGCTATTATGAAGCCTTTCCTTAGCAGTACTTCAAGGTACTACCACTAAATGTGATCAAAATTAGTTACCATCTCAGGTACCTTCCCAGAAATGTGCAACACTACAGGTCCTGTTAGCTCTGCTGTGCTGCTTAGGGCAGAGAGATCATTTTTTTGAAAAGGCCCTTGGATTGCAAAAACATCATCTTCATTTGTGCATTAAAATAACAGGATCGAGGCAGTGATAAGAGAGATTATTTTTGGGAAGCACTATTTCAGAAGAGGTTTTATTTGGTTTTAATAGTGAACAGGTTGTGAGTTTCTTTAAATCAGAGTCTTGAGTTCATGACTCTTAGAACTGGAAGGGTCTTTTTATCCTGACTTTTTACCTTCAGCACTTCATCCAGAAGTACCACTGGATAAGATGAAAAAGTGTGATAGACAACCCTCTGGATACTATCAAATAGTATGGCTGAGCTAACTAAGAGTCCTCAAAGTCACATTATCAAAGGCTAATTCAGATAGTACTGAATTCTCTTGCCTTAAAATGTCTTAAGTTGTTGTTGCATAAGATTTAAAGCTGTATTGTGTTGCAAAAAAACTTTGGACCCCATTTAACCTCTGTTTAATAGTTCTTGGATGCACCCAATGGAAAAAGGGATGCAGAATGTAATTTTTGTCAACTTTATTCATCACTGACATTTGTGAACACCAAGCAGGTGCCTTAAGATCTTAACTGTTTCGTATGTGAGTCTTCAGTGGTAAAAGGACAGATTACAAAACTGCATTTGTAAAACTCTTTTAACACCAGGTATTTCTGTAGAAAAAAAATGGGAGTTGAGGTAGGTGTTTCTAAGTAGCATTGGAGAGGGAGTAAATAAGTAGGAGGTTAACCAGTCCTCTGCTTTTGGCAGTCTGTTTTAAGAAAATGGAATTACACTAGGGCTATTTTTGCATTAGATTCTGCAGATTTGTGGACTTTGTGTACTGAGGTAGGGATTGTCAGTTTGTATGAGGGTACTGGGTAGGTCTCATCCATTGGATTGACAGAGAAGTCTTGGACACAAAGCAGTCTCCATGGCTTGACTTGGAACAGAGCAGCAGTGTCCTGATGGTCTAATTTTCTGTTCCAGATGCCTCCTTGTCTGTCCTGCTGATGAGTTCAGAGGAGTCCTGTCAACAGTGGAAAAGCCACTCTAGGTTAGCAAAGGTAGATCTAATGCTGTTCAGGTAGTTTAAAAAAGAAAAATCAAAGATCAGAATAGTTTGAGGGAATCAAAATTTAGCTGAATTCTAGCAAAATGGTTTCTGTGTTTTTAGGTGCTTTGGAAAGCTGTGAGGTGCAAGACAGAATCTAAAAGCATGTTGAACTGAAAGGCTGTGGCTGTGTAGCTCTGAATCCCTCTTTTGGTAGCACCAGTCACAGCCCCCATGTGCAGAGTCACACACAAATGTTTGTAGGCTGCCAAGTTCAGCACAGTTCAGCAAGGAGAGAACTAGGAAGAAACAGAGGTGGCGGGAATAGTCTGTTGTGGAGGTCGCTCGTAGCAGAGGGCTGTGGAAAGCAGCCAGTGTAAGGGCACCGAGACTGCAACTGCTCCTACAAGAGTCCAGTTATCTGCCTTTCACTTGTTACACTGCACCACTCACACTCCGACATACTGTCAGTTTCTAGGAGATCATAAGAAAATCATTGTATACTGTGCAATCCAAAAAACATAATTAGCAAGAATTGTGGTGTAAACAGTCATTAAAAATTCATTATAACATCTTTTTAACTGTAGTAAACATGTCTAGCAGTAGATTCTCTTATGACTTTGCTTGTTATATTTGTAGCCACATACTAAGTGAACTTTTGAACCCGATTTTTAGACTGGTTTGCTCCATATAATCATTTAGCAAGAAGGCCAAGGTTTGTTTCCTTAGTGCTCTGAAAAGAGGTCAGTGCTGGTGAGAGTGCTGGATCGATGCCCACGGAAAGCAGAGCTGCTGGTGGTGCAGGGTGTGTTGAGGCAGCATCCGTCAGTCCTGCGGCAGCAAGGTGCCACTTGTCTGTTGGGCCCTGCAGGAGACAGGCAGAAGCTCTATGAAGCCTTGGCAGCTGTGCTTGGGCACCGTCAGAACAAAGCTGCCGTCTGTTTTTAGGGCTTGTTTGGAATGTTTAGCACCTGAAATATGTTCCTGCTTCTGCTCAGATACACCATTTCAAATGTATTTATTAGATGCTTTCTAGAATAAAAGGGTGTTTTCAGTATTAGTTATTTTCTGTCCTGGTAATATTTCTAACAAGCCATCTGAGCTAGAGTAACTTATTTAACCTTTGCTTTTTGTTTCTCTGTTCATAGAATGGGGAGATGATTGCTTGACTACTTTGCTATTTTTAGTTCTGATTGTTAAATAATAGATGTTTGTTCTGCTGAAGTATGAGAAATTTTAGGGCCTTTCTGCCAGTAGGTGCAGGTTACATTGCCATTGGCACAGCCTTTTTTACTTTGATTAGAGTGTAGTTGGCTATAAATACTCAAAATGTGGAAAGAAATGTTAAGAGCAGTCCGTGCTCTCTAAAACAGTAGTCTTGCATAAAGCTTGCAGAGTGCCCCTGGGCTTCAGCTCTCCTTACCCAAACTTGAGGACAGAAATAACCTGTAATTCTGCTTTCATTATGGAAATTTGAAATAGTTCAAATTTGAATGACATTTGCACTGTGTACATTACAGAAGTTGCAGCTCTTCTGATTGTTCCTTAGTATATTCTTCCTCTGTCTTATTTAAAGTTTGGCCTGACTAGGTAAACAATCCAGAAAAAGCACATGCTTTTTTTTCTTGGAGTTGTCATATGCTAATCCCTTTTGACAACTTTAAAATGAAGCTTGACTATTGTTTGTGACCTGACAGTAGATCAGCAGTCAGAGAAAACAAGAAGGAGAGAACCAATCCACCAAGGTCAGGAAACCTGAAAGATACTCGTTGATTTTGGGGACTCATGTTCAAATCTCTAGGTTCTCTGGTTCAAGCAGAAACATGAATAAACTCTGTTTCCTAAAACACAGATTAAGTCCTTAACCTCATTCTATGCTGAATAGGTCTTTGTCTCTTTGTGCTGCAGAAACTTGCAGTGGCAAGTTAGTGTCTCCCAGAATGGAAACAGATATCAAAACCTGCTGTTTTCATTTTAAAAACCCCTACCCCACAACATTTTGGTCACCCTGGTTTATTTCACAGGTGTTTATTTTGGTCAATTAAAATGCTGTTAGAAAGAAAAGGAAAGTTGCATCCATTTCTAGGAAAATCTTGTTCTATGTCTGTCTTAGGCAGCAAAAGGACAGATTCATTTGGAGCAGATCTGTGTGGCCACTGATCTGTGGTTTAATTTGTTTGCTACTTATTTTGTGCATTTCTGTAGTTACCTGTCTATATTTGGTAACTGTCAAAACAGAAATAGCAGATATTTCTGTTCCTTTATATGTTACTGAAAGTCTTTGCTTAGCTGTGACTTGAGGTTTCTAATTCTTTGTCCTTAGTTTTTCTGTCTCAGAATGTAAGATCACTGAGATATTTTGAGTACTTGATAGATTTTTGGCTAAATTGAAGCCAAGTTGTGAAAATCAGTATGAACACTGCCTGCTCCCCATCTTCATTGAATCTTCCTTTGTTTTATATGGTTCCAGTTGCAGGAGATAAAGGTAACGTGTGAAGAGCAAGAGTACCAGAGGCGATGCTTTGTGCTGGCTTTACACCTCAGTCCTGCAAGCAGTTTAGCATGCTTGTGCATTTTTCTAATGCAACTTCAAGAAATATGATTTATAAATAGCCTTTGGAGAATTAGACCGTCTTCATCTGATGTGATAGAACCAGTCAATCAAGGTCAGGATACTTCAAGCAGGATTTTTACTTAGATCCTTTTAAGTAGCAGAAAAGGATTCCCCAGACGTTGCACACGCTCTGTGGTTTTTAGAACAACAGTAGCATAAACTTCAATGGGCTGCACAAAGGGGAGTTTGTCCAAGATGGTGCCAGCATCACATTCTTCCTTTTGATGCTGTGACTCTCTTCCACTCTAATGACCTATTTTTTCCACGCTATTGAGCTATTTGGAGATTGGGGAGGGAATTTATAGTATATTTTGTGTTCTTTTTTCTTTTTATTTATTTCCATATGCATCCAACCTAGCACAAAGAAAAACTCAGAATGAACGAACCTTTTTCTTCTTGGTCAGTTAGTAGGGCAGCTGAAGTGATCCTCCAATTTCCCAAATTCTGTGATTCTGATTACATTAAAAAATTGGAAAGTTTTGATGCTTTGAACAATTGCAGTAACAGTAACTGCAGTTACTACTGAATTCACCAGACCTTTAGCATTGAGAACTGGTGGACGTCAGCTGAGATTGAAGAAGAGACTGTACTTACCAAGACTGTAACCAAGTTTTGAGGGTTTCAGAAATGTGTAGAGAAAACAGCCTAAACTAAGCAATGTTTAACAAATTTTAACTAAACAAAATGCAGCATTTCCTGAATGTACTTGCACTGACTGTCACACTCCATCTCCTTGCTGCCACTTCTTCGGTTTTAAGATGATTTTCTCTTAATAGATTCAGTCTCATCTAATAAGCTTAGGTTTATCTAATTATCACCCAGGTGGGATTACCTCTGTGAACTGCCTGTGACTTCTTTTAACTCTCCCGGTCTGAGGAGGTCCTGCCTTCCCAGGGCTTCCCTGCTACTGTTGCTGGAAGCTGAAGGACTTGTGCAGAAAGTGCTGCCTAGGGCCAGGCATGGAAAGGAGTGGGGTTTGAGTGCAAACAGTGAGATACCATCACTCTCCAGCTGCCTCTGCTAAGGATGTGAGGAAGCCATAATCCTCGGCCGACTCAGCTGTAGGAATGCAGTTTTGCTCATGGGAGAGTCACCGGCTCACTCACACCCTTTGGAAAAGGTTCTGCTAACATAATCCCAGTCAAATTTTCTCCTTTGTTGTTGGGGGTTTTCGTCGTTTTGTTTTTCTTTAATTAGGGGGGTTGATAGGTGGGACCTGTGTAGCAGAGTGGCTCAGACAGGACCCTTCACACAGCCCCTTCCTCCTGCCATGACACAGAAATGGCTTCAACTGCAGTGAGCACTGAGACTACTGCAGTGTGTTTTGATAAAAGGTTTAATATTTCTTCTAAAACTTCGCCTTCTGTGTTGCGCTCGGGCACATTAGGTTTGGAAGGGAGAACTTGTCTTCCACTTCAGTGTCAGAGTCATGAGGAGAGGCGGGGGGGGGGGTTTATTTTGCCTGGGATGCTTTTGTCTCATGGATTAGTGCTTACCATGCAAGGTAATCCCACCCAGAGAGTGCCCTTTGGTGTGCTGCTTGGGCTTTTGCCATTTAAAACAAAAAGAGCTAAGTTCCTTGGACAAGAGAGTGTCTAATAATGAAGTACAAATTTTCTTGTTGAATTTCTGTCTTCTCAAAAATTATTAATTTTCTGTAAATTCTTTCTTTGGAGAACACTGACTTTGCAAAAATGGGTTTGCTAAAGTAAAATCCACCAGTTTAAATGCTGTGATTTATACAGGAAGGGGAGAACAGAGAATTTGACAAAATGCACCCATTATTAAGAAATACCTCTCTGGATACTTGGTGGTCTGAGCACCACTGCTGTGTAAGCTGCTGCAGAGCCACACAGAAAGTGGTGTCAGCAAATTTCAGGAGTTTGTCAGAGGAAAAAAACCCCAACCAAATGGTGTGGTTTGATGCAGCTTATAAAAGCAACAAATCCAGTGTCTGTTACCTGTGTGCTGCTGGAAGTGTTTCTCTTGGCTCTGGGGAGGTCTGTCACATCGCTGGTGGCCCCGTTCTGTGCAGCAGTTCTGCAGTGGGGTTTGCTGGCCGGGATTATTGAGACCTCGTGCTCTCCCAGCACCCTTCCCTGGATACTGTGTCCCACCAGTCCTTTCCCAGGGTCTGGGTCAGGGAGGAAGAAGTGGGACCTCCTCTTTCTGGTGCTGTTGTCAGTTTTGTCCCAGCACGGTTGGTCTGGACATGACTGGGTCTGGTAGGGAGCCCCAGTTTGAAGTGAAGTTTAGGTTTTTAGTTTCCCCACTCTCCATTCTGCTGAAGTGAGCCAGGTCTCACTGCATGTTCGTCCCTCCTCTTTTCTCTTCTTTCTGGAAAATGTTACATTGGCAGTAAGACACCAGTAAAGACAAAGAGAATTAGCAGCAATCCAGAAGCTGTATTCTGGCTTAAAAAAGGATCATGTGAGTCTCCAACTCTACTGATGGTGCACCACCTCGGGCACTACTTCTGTAGCATCTTCCCAAAGGAAGCCCCCTGTGCTTCCAGCTGCATGGCTTTCCTTGCACGGCTGCCGAGCAGGCCCTGAGCATGTTACCACGACTGATTTTCCTTTTATTTCTAAGTCCATGTAGCTGATTTCAAATGACCAAAAGCTGATCTCTGTGTAGCAATCACTGGCTGCATACACCAGGTAAAACGGCCCCTCATGTCTGATCCTCAGCTGGTATTCTCTGGAGGAGGAGTCTGGAATCACTGAGATGGATCTTAACTGAAGGGCTTGTGTGCAGTAACAGTTTCAATAACTGATTTCCAGTTTATAAAACCTATACATATGTATAGGTTTTAAAATTACTTCATTAAAGTCTGTGACACTTAACTGTTAGTAAATATAGTGGATCACAGGATCAGGTCTGGCATTCCATGTTGTTACAGCATAGCTGGTTGTGATGCTGTATTCTCAGAAGTGCTTCACATGTGCTCTGACAAGACCAAGTTTTCATGTTACATGTCTGGTCACAGAAGTGATCCGTTGTTGACATTTTTCCAGATTCTGCTTTTATTGTGTGTGAATTTTGTAATTGTAACAAGTGCTTTCTGGTGTGTGATGTGCAAATAAAATAGGAAATCACATTTCTAGTTACATAGTTCTCACAGTCATGTTCTTTCACATAAGTAAATATATTCTTGTTTGAAATTATATTATTTAGGAATTGACTTGTCAGATGACAGTTTTTAGCTGTCAAGCTCAACTATTCTTATTTGCTTTTTTCCCCCCTGCCTCTCTCGACCTTTTGTTTTTTCCAAACCAAAACACCTTATCTAGCAAGAAGTTGAGAAGTTTACAGATCTAGAGAAACTCTACCTCTACCTTCAGCTGCCTTCGGGTCCCAACAATGGAGACAAAAGGTATGTGCATGAGTGTAAAGGTGAGCAGCTAATACTGAAGACTTGCTTTACTTCCTGTGGCACTTAACTGCTGAGGAATTGTTCACGTGACGTTGGTAGCAGAAGAAACCTTTATTAAACATGAAGTACCCTTGTTTTCCTGAAGATCAGGTGTTGGGGTTTTTTTAAAACTTTAGATTCTTTTATTGCATGAAAAGCTTGTAATTATAAATCTCCTAAAATGCGAGAGTCATCCAAGAAAGTGTTTCACAGTCTAAGCGTAGTTGTTCCTTCACTGTTTATGTATGAAGTCATAAACTTTATCAACACAAATGTGATGGTGGGTGAAAGAAAAAAACTGATGGTATTTCTGGTAACACTTGTTTGACTAAAGGAAGTTCTAGAAAACCAACCTGCAGATCAGTGTCTCAAAATAAACATGTGTTCCCAGTAGGATGGTTATAGGCAGGCAGGTGCCTATAAAAGCACATTGAGTATCTTCTGGGAAAACTGGGTGTTTCCAAAGGACAGCTGGCAAACTAAGTGGGCAGAAGCTTAGAGGTGGCCAGTAAGGAATAATAAATTTAAGAGGGGAGGTAGAACTCTTACCTGTCACTGTGTACTCGGAGCTGTATATCAGTCAAGAAGTGGAGCATGGAGTCTCTTTGTTAAATTGTGGATGAAAGAGGGAGAAACTGCTGCCCGTGGCTCAAGGAATAGGTAAATGCAGGAGGTGCAGGCCCTCTTTGTCTCTGGTGTCTCTCCACCTGTGTAGGCAGACAGTTATTAAGTCTTGTAAGTGAGGAGGAGCTGTAGAGCCATGTCTTCATCAGCACTGCTCGTTCTCTCCCCAGTGATCAGATCTCCATGTCGTCCAGCCGTGCCCAGCAGATGCACGCCTTCTCGTGGATACGCAACACCCTGGAAGAGCACCCCGAGACATCCCTTCCCAAGCAGGAGGTTTATGATGAATACAAGTGAGTGCTGTGTGTACAGCTTAAGCCAGGGCAGTGTTGTGTGACACTGACTCTGCAGGTACCCCACTGGTTTGTGTGGACACAGCCTGACGGACCATGCTGCTGTACCCGAGAATGCAGTAGCTACTCTGTGGCAACCTATATTCGTTACTGCTGCCTCTGGAGATAAGACTGTGGTGTTTAAATAGTGTATTACATGTGCAATTGCTGAAGGAAGTACTTCTTAATGAGTAAATATCTATGAATATTGGTTGTTTTGTGGGCAGAGTGTCACAGTTAAAAAGCATCAGTTACTATCTTACAATATGTGTTGGTCTGCTTGTTTACATATGTATATGTCTGCCTTAACAAGGGTGAGGGGTTGAATTGTTCCCTGTAGATGCAGCTATTTTGCACATACAGTCTTGCCCATCGCACCTTTCTTTCCAGAATAAGGCATAAATATTGGACCTTCCTGCAGCAAGCCTGATTTCTACAGAGGCACAATATATCTGAATATGTATGAAACCAGTAACCAAGGCCACTGTGAGTCTGTGTTGTCAAGTCTCAAAGCTACCGTGTAATGAGAAAGCGATTAGAAGCAAGGGAGAGGGAGCTGTCTGATGAAAGTTGGATTTGAATTCATTTACAGAACATACCCCATGGGGGAGGGGAAAAGAAATAATCATCCTCAGCCCAGTTGCCTGAAGATGAATAACAGATTTATGATCTAGTATGAGTATTTCCATAATCTGAACGATTACAGTAATTTGCAGGGAGCTGAATCCCTTCACCTCCTAAGTGCCTACAGGATTCACCCCATAGTAATTGTTATTGCAGGGCTGCCTTCTGCAAATACCTCGTTTTAATTAACTCTCTCTGCTGAAGTGTTTTACTCTGATTGAGCTGAAGCATGATGGCATTGGCTTGCCTGGGGTTGATAAACATGCACACACCTATTTGTGAGCTCCTGCCACGGCCGGGAGCGGTGACGCAGCCTGGCAGTGCAGCCAATGGCACAGACGTGCTGGGGTGGCCAATCCCCGAGCAGCAGCCGCTCGCGCAGACACAGCAACAGCGGCAGCTGCTGTGCGGGAGAGAGATGGGAGCCTTATTCTTAAATATATTTCTTATTAAATAATTTATGGCCTGCTTCAGCAACAAATCTGCTTGGCTTCCATGCTGTGCCAAGCTGCAGATGCCCGGAAATATCATCATCTACAGATTGTGGAGTGTGAAATTTGGATGGCTTTGTATGTAGCTGCATCAAGCATTTGTGTATTGTATTTTTTTCCCTAACAAAATAAGGGTGGTAAGCAAATATTCAGGAAAATATCAAATGTTTGGAATCTGTTCTCCTTTGAAAGCTTCTGTTCTGTTTTTAAAACATTCAGTTTCTTTGAGTATTTTCATGAGCTATTCTTACACACCAAAGGAAAAGTAGTCTTGGAGTGGGATGTGGGAAACAGGCATATAAATATGTGACTTAGTTTTGATAAGTCCTTTTTCTTTACCTAAGGGTGCTAAGGCCTCTCAAAACTCAGATCTGTTATATTAACCAGTTACCATTTCTTTCTTCTATGTGCAGAGATGGATGTTGCATGAGCTCACAGTGAGTAAGCTTATGCACTCTGCATGTGTAAATCAAAAGTGCAAGGCTTCAGAAGAGTGCTGCATCACACCAGCATCTTCATTCCTGCTGTATATTTTGGTCAAAATAAATCTTGCAAAACTACCAGCCTTCTGCATCACCTTCCATATGGTTTTTTTTTAATGAAGAGGGGAAAAACAGAAGCTTGCACTCCACACAGGTTCACCACTGGCAAGTGTTGATAGTATTTTCAGCTCCTTCACATTTCAGTAGCCTCTTCTCACTGGGCTTATTCAGTACAGCAACTCTTCTTTCTGTTTTGTTACTCTTCAATTTAAGTGTGAATTCATCTCTCTAACTGGATAAAAGTGAATGGATTCATCTTTCTTTTGAAAGGGATGAAATAACTTAAAAATGAATCGCAGTATAAGGCAGTAGCACTTGGGAAGGCTGAGAGCTTGCAGCTGAATTTTAGAAAGGAGATAGATGAGAGCTGGTTCACCTCTTGTTGGTGCTGTGATGCTGCTTGTACTGACAGAATACATTGAGCTGTAAGAAGCTGGGTTTCTGTTGGGTGCTCACAGTTCTTCTGCCAGCTTCCTCTGGGATTTATGTGGGAATACAGGCTGGAAAGTATGGGAGCTCAAGGGGAGGTGCCCAACATGTTATCCAGTCTGCAGTGAATGGATGCTGCTTCCCCTCAGATCCTTTCAATGTTTTCTCGTAAGTCAATTTTACTTAGATATCTTGTCCCTATTAAAAAACATCCTTCTGCACACAGCCATGTATAGATTTAGCTGAGTTTAGAGAATTAGGATTTCAAGTCTAAATGCAGCCCTGCAGTACTTACGCAGGCAAAGTCCCTATTTGCCCACAAAACAGTTTGTTGAGCCTTCAGTAAACACTCAAGTCCTCTTATCTTACTTCTGCTGCCGTGACGCAAGGGAAGAAAGTCATTCATATTTAAGTTTGGTGTCCTGAAGATTCACTTGATACGCTTAATATGGATTAGGAGGTCTTTGAGTCATCCTGTATCTCTTTCCTTTAGTCTGTAAATCATTAATCCTTGCTTTACTGGCTGCTGGGCCACTTGGTGCCACCTGATGCATAGATTATATGCACTAAGTGTTAAGAATATTAACCAGCAAGTTAGAAGAATATTCAGAAGCTAGCACAGAAGAGGGCAGTAGGTATAGGTATACCATGTCTGTTGAACACATAAAGGACACAAGGTACATGCTAATCTGGTTGGTTAGTGCTTATCCAGTGTTTTTATATAAAATTCCGTGATACGAATAGGATGGGACCTCTTGTGTTGCGAAGTCTAGTCCCGTGTCATAAGCAACTACCCATATATTCCTTTGAAAGCCAATCAAACTCCATCTAAAGCACTTGTTTCTCACCTCTGCTGTTGCTCTTGGGAGTCTGACCTGCAATTTCATTTCTCTAATGGTTTTCAGACATCTGGTTTCCATCCTACCTCATTATTAGGACTCATTTATGTGCCAGTGTTGTTTGTCAGTTTAATGAGAGCCTACCACTTTCTAAGGTTCTTGACTAATCTATTTTTGGAGACCAGTTGTTTTGGGGATTGGATAAACCAAGAACTCTGTTTCATTTAATAGGTTCTTTATCATTTGCTATTCATGCTGGTTTTTTCTGCCCAGGAAGCTGTGTAAGCTGGGCTGCATAGCCTGACTGTCTTCATCAGCTTTTTGGTTAATCTTTTTTT
>VWZT01005590.1:461316-474857 GCA_013397055.1 Pachycephala philippinensis | reverse complement strand
ATTCAGGTTTATTGCCAGTGTATTTTATGTCTGGAGTACATTCAATTCGAAGATCTTACCAAAAAAAAAACAAACCAGATCCTTTTCTGCTTATCATGTAGGGGAGCTCTGTACAAAGGAACAAAGCAACCGCGTGTCCATTGTCATTCCTGTCTCTGCTTAGACCTTCCCCCCAAACCCCCCCGCCCCGTCTGTTTCCCACCCACCCTTCAAAGAGCAAAACAGCTCCTGGGCTCAGCGATGTGCCAAGAGTGCAAGTAGCAGAGAGAAGAGCTTCAGGGGAGAGACTCCTGGTATGTGTTGTCAAGTCAATGAGAGACCACAGATGGACATGGAGGGTTCTCGGCTAAGCCAGGAGGGGGAGGGGTGATGTGGGATGATCTGTCTGAAAACTGAAATTCCATGGTAATACTGATAGCTCAGAAATCACAAGCTTGCAGGAGCTGCCACTATGGATACAAGGGGACCATGTAGACTGTATGTTTCTGCTGCTAGCAAGTGATTGTCTTAAACCAGATGTGCTAGACTTGAGGAATGGATAATTTTATTCCCTTTTTATTTATTTATTTTCTTCTAGGGAGGGAATAATTTTAACTTTGAAGTTAATAGATTGGTAGGTCCCTAATCCTGGTGTTTTGCTAGCTTGTTTTTTTGGGTTTTTTACTTCATTTTGCTGACATTGTTGAGTTTCAGTCAAAGATACTGCTGACTGTGGCAGAGAAATTCGGAGAGTCCTCCTTTGAATGGTATTTGAGACTTAAAGTCTTGTAATCAGCATCAGTAAGCAACAGAGACCCACCTTTCAGGAATTTTCAGACTGAAGTTTGAATCCATGGAGGCCTGGCAAGATGCAAGGGACAAAAAGCACACAGAGATCTATTTATTACACATAAAGCAATGTGATTCCTGTGAGGGTACAATGAGGCAGGAAGAGAATTCCTTTGTAATAACTTCAAAGGGACGTATCTAGAATCCAGCTTCTGAGTGACATACATTGAAATGTGGAGGTATATAAACTGCATATAAAGCTTCTTGATGTTCCACATAGAAATTAGACTGATGCCTGACTAGTGTATCAGGTCGTAGGCAACATCTCCTGGTTTGGACAGAGTGGCCCCAGACGTGGGGGAAGGCTCTGCAGGGGAGTGTCAGAACCAGAGAGCGTAAATGTTGCTGTTTGTCATCATCAAAATCATTACATCTGTGGTGGTGCTTTCCAAGTGGAGGATACCAACCTACAGCCAGGGTAAAAGCAGCAGATACTTGCTCTGTAGTAACTAGTATTTTTACTAAGAAAATAAAGGCAGTGGAAGTACCTCAAGAAATATATACAGCTTTCTACAGAGCTACAGCTTGAAGGGAAGACATTTTGACTGGCCCGCTTGAATGCAGATTGTTACTAGGTGATGCTGGGGATGAAGCATCTGTTTCAGACTGCTGCTTTTTCTTTGCATCTGCCTGAGTTTCCAGGGGCTTGTTTGTGTGTATGTACCTGATTAGAGTAGCAGGCAACTACTACTGGGGTATGAAGTCATTGTTTTTCTGCTCTCCTGCTGATAACCACTGGATCATGTACAGTCACCTTTTCAGAGGCAGGTTGTTTTTGTGTGTTGCTGGTAGGATTTCTCACGGGAAAGGAGGTCACTGCTATCTGGTGCTGATGCTGTGGCTTTTGGGAATCTCACTGAGAAGATTTTACTGGTACATTTTAGGCCACAGCACATCAATGTCTGTGAAACAGCACAGGAAGTTGCTGTCTTTGTGCAGCCTTAAGCACTTCCAGAGCAGGTCCTGGTTTTCTCCTTTGCTTTATGTTTCTGATTGTCCAGAACATTCACCTTTTGCAGCAAAATCAACAATTCTTGTTCTCTGCCTCAAGAACATATTTTTAAGTGTCTCAGATGCTGAAACAAAATTCCTTCTGCTGCTTTTGAGAACTGAAGACAGAAAACAGTGCCCATTTTACTAGAATAAGTAAAGTTGGCAAAATAATTACTTTTTGTTTCTTTATTCCCCCATATCACCAGGTTGTATACTGAGTCACATGGTGATCTTCATTTGCAGCAGCAGTTGGAATCTCTGTTAATTTAGGGTCCTGTAATCAAGCAGCTCTCATAGTTCAGTAGGGTCATAGTGGTAGGAGGACTGGGTCCTCAGTATGTGCTTATGTTACACATAGAGCTGGTTCCCTGGGAAGGCATCTTTTAAGTTTAGTTCTGTTAAGGTCTATTAAATTGAAGTTGTATATGCAAAATGTTTCTCTGGACACTGATACATCTCTTACCTACTGCTTTTCAAATATTCCTGCAGGACTTCAGGTCTTACCACACTCAAGTTGTGCTTCTGGCTAGAACAGGGTCTCTGCTTTATTATGTCCTGAAATAAGTGAATTGAAACATATGCTTCAAACTGAATTGTGGAGTAAATCTTAACTGTGCTCTAGATAATGCCACTACTTGTTATGTCTCCACATGACTTGTCTTTGAACTCAGTAGAGAACAAGGCAAAAAACTATGGTATTAATAGCTCTGTTTATACATTTTTAATGCATTCAATTCGTTGTGGATAGCTTCATTAATGTTAAATGTGGTTCTAAATATGGATGGGGATAAGTGTTTTCTTTTGAAAACCTTTGGAGTCTAGCATGTAGGCTGGCCTCCTGTATTAACTTTGATTCCATTCACGCTTTCTTTCTCTTTGTTGCAGGAGCTATTGTGACAATCTTGGCTACCACCCATTAAGTGCTGCTGACTTTGGAAAGATCATGAAAAATGTCTTTCCAAATATGAAGGCCCGTCGTCTAGGCACAAGAGGCAAATCAAAATATCCTTTGCTAGAACACTTCTCAGTAACTTGTTCTGCACTTGCCTGGAGAACATCTGTCGTTATGGCTTAACTACCGGCTAAATGTAGAAGTAACGTTGAATAAAAAATGCCGACACTTTTCCAACATTCTTTAAAAATTATTAATTGCAGTAGTGTTAGGTTGCAAGATATAACTTTGGAAACAAGTACTTACATTTAGGTTCTGACACTTAGTTGTCATAGCAGCGAGGCATCCAGGAAGTTTTATAATTTAGTGCAGAGAGATGTTGGAATAAAGGAACCAAATTTGTTAGTGATTTTCAAACCAGTTTTTTCATCAGCAACGATTTTTTCTTTTTCAAGCTGAGAATTACAACTTCCCATGAGAACCGATAGAAGCTGTGGTAAAGTAATGTAGTACCTGCTGCATTCCCCAGGGCTGGCTCTTGCTGCATCCTGACATGCTGGGTAGGCAAAGCCACTGCAGTAAGCAGAGGAGGGAGAGCATGAAAAGGCTAAAACGCATTGAGGTGCTTGTAGGCTCTAATTAAAAACCACTCAAAAGAAATAACAGCAGTGATATGGATGTGCTGTGATACTGGCCTTTGCCAGGTCTCACTTGAAGCATGCACTTAGAGAGAGAATTAAATGCTAGCAGGCAGCCCAGAATTGCTTGTCTTTCGTTAAGGAAAAAACCTTCCATGTTGTAGTAAATGGAGAAGTTATGTGTCAGTTAAACTGTTTCATAAAATACAGTGTTGGATTATCTAGTAGTGAAATCCAAAACTTAATACTCATGTTCTGGATAGAGCTAGAGAAGTGTTAAGGAAGAAATCATATGATGTAATTGTACCTTGACCCAGGGGATCTCTTCAAGTTCTATTTCCACTGTTTCTAATTCAGAATGATTAAAATGCGACCTTGTCTCACACCTACCATAATTCCCAGGCTTCTTAGATTTCTTTTACTGTAATTATGCTCCATCCAGGTTAATGCAAGCAATTGCAAACTCCATGGCCTAGGAAAGAGTACAGACATGTTTACAGAATGTGAAAAATTAGTGATCCTGGAAAGGATTTGTGTGTCATAGAGAAAAGACACTGTGTGTGAATTCCCAGAGTAATGCTGTGGAGAAGAAAAAAAAGGCTGGTTTGATTTCTAGACCTATAAACAAGTGAGTACAAGTAATAAAGGGATTATATTTTTGTGTACCAATTTGATGAGGTCAGTGTAAGAAAAAGTCTGGGTCTTTATGTCTGTATTTTTACAGAAAAATTATCATGAGTGAGGAGAGAGTGCCTCAAAAATTGTGTGAAATCGTAGGAAGAAATGCAGTCATCAGGCATTTTATCTTGTCTTGGGAAACTCCAGTTTGAGGAAGTCCTTTAGGAGAAGGAAATAAAGCAGAACCTAAATTTGAGCACGCATTTTTTTAATAGCGATTAACTTTTGGAAATTTATTCTCCCATCTTGTTTTAGAAAGAGAGTTTAGTCCAAATTTATGTTAATGATTTGAATATTGAGTAGCTAATTGAAACTGCCTGGCATGGTTTAGTGCTTGTTCTAAGTTGTCCCATGAAATTCATCATACCCAGCATCTCTGCTTAGAGGGAGAAGCCCAATGACCTGGGCCAAGAATGCAGCCATTGATAGGCTTTTGATTCTGGCTGGCTGTGAGTTCATGCTAATGACAGGAATTCTTAGTTCTGGGTTGAGTTTGCTTTTAAAGCTTATGTGGGTTATCAGAGGAATTACTGCTCTTCTCTCCTATGCCCCAGCTAACAAGCAGACAATTTAGACCTTAACTGTTGTTCACATATTGCTACAGTGGACTGAGGAAGAAGGCTTTTGTGCATATGCCAACACTGCCCAACCTTGACTTTCATAAAACTGGAGATGGGGTATGATATATATTTGCTTATTTATATATCTTTCTGCAGGTTAACATTTATTATGCTGTTTCCGGTCAGAACTTTTCAAAACAAACTGAAGATCTGTGCAGCTTTTAAGATTTTTCTTTATGATTCATATATTCTGAATCATTGTTTGATGTTTTTTCCTGTAAAGTTTACAATGAATTGCAATACTCTTAAACTAATTTAGGAGGTGAATTAAACTTCCACAGTGTTGCCATTCACCGTATATGTGTTTTTAACTCTGACTCTGTTTTGCTTTTACTGTATCTTTTGAAGTCAATGCTAGGGAAGAGATACCCCAGTGAAAGAAGCAGTTTCTGTGTAATAGTGATTGCTGAGTTGACAAGACTCTGGATACAGGGAAAATCAATTGTTGGTGGTCCAAACATTAGGATTCTGTCTGTGATTTTCTTCTGGAAATATCAATTCCATGTAATGCCTTTGGAAACAACCCATAGATTATTGTTAAGACATTTCATTTTTGAAAGATACTGACATTGTGATCTCATTCTCATAACTTTATGTAAAACTGTGAACATATTACTCAACTTTTTGTGTGATTCTGATAATAATTTGCTTTCTATTTTTGTTTTCATGCCGTAATGACCCTTATTAATTAAAGTAACCTTTCCTCCTTTGTTTGTTTGGTTTAGTTGGATGGAGCAGAGCCATCTGGGCAGCTGCAAAGTGCTGATGAGGAAGTCGTCTCTGCGGCCTGCCGGCTTGTTTGTGAATGGGCCCAGAAAGTGCTGAGCCAGCCTTTTGATACAGTCTTGGAATTGGCTCGTTTTCTTGTCAAAAGTCACTATATTGGTACCAAGTCAATGGCAGCTTTAACAGTAATGGCAGGGGCACCAGCAGGTAATGAGATAATGCTGAATGTTGAAATGGGGGATCTTCCTACTGAGAGTAGTAACAGCTTGGTTTGAGGAAGCACTTCTCTTCAGGGCAACTTTAACACTGACTCTGAGCATTGAGCATTCATTTACGTGATTTTAGTCACATTGCTACAAATTACTGTTCTTGCTGGTAGTCTGGATAAAGATGTGAAAATCAGCACTGGTCTCAGGTTTAGTTGATGGTCCTCCCATTCCTCAGGTGAGGACCCTGGTCTTCAGGGCATGTGAGTACTTGTGCTGAAGTTATACACTTGGCTAGAGCAGGAGTTTGGTGCTGCTACAATGCTGGTTTGTAGACAGACTGCTGGTGTACTGTGTTTCTGTCTGATAACTTGCCCTGATTTGGAAAACATTTTCTGTTGAGAGCAGATTTTTTGTGTGGTTTGTTTCCTTCTGCATGCTCGAAATCAGTCCCTTAATCATTTAAAGTGTTTTAGTGACTGTGGATACAAAAATTAAGGATGAGAAGGGAAATGCAGGTGCACAACATGCCCCCAGACTTGCCCCTTAGAAGTTCTGCCTAGGCCTATCAAGCAAAATGTGTTGAGATCAAGGCCAGCCTCTTGAGACGGGCAATTTTAAATGGAAGATGGTGTTCAGGTGATCCCCTTCTGGATCATATCCTTTCTCCTTCCAGCTCTCTTTCCTTTATTCCAACCTGGACCTGATAGGTGGCTGTGGTGGGTCTTGCTGCCTGTATGCTCCATTGTGACCTATTGCTTGGTTACACTGGTTTTGCTTGCCGTGCTGCTGAAGGGACACTCAGTGTATGGACAACTCTTCAACTCACGTAGCTTCTCCCCCTCACTTCTTTCAAAACAAGGTGGTTTCCTTCAAGGAAACAAGCAGTTACTTCCAGTGCATGCCTCTATGGCTTGGATAGTCATTTTAAAAGAGGTTCTTCCTAGCATGGCAAACAAAATATTTCCATTCCTCTTGCAGGGAACTACAGTGTCTCTGTGCATTAACTGAGGAAAAAGCAAACTTTTACCCTCAAAGAAAAGTTCTACGGTTTTTTTCTTATCAATATTGCTTGCCCATATAGAAGAATTGTGTGCCAGTAATTGCAATATATTTGGGCATTTCATTGCTCTCTGAAGAAGAAATTGTGAAAGTGGAGATGTGTGGTGACATTCAACCCCTTGTGGTACATGCAGACTGCTGCTGAGAGTGTGAGCTCCCAGATCACAGTTCCTAAGCATGTGCTGGGCATTTAAAACCAAATAATTGGGTTTAGTATTGTTAAATTGGTATTAGTTAAACTAGTAGAGTAGTAAAATGGTGTTGATTAATTTCTAATTAGGAGTTATTTTAAAACTGTATAACCTCAAAGTGTAAAGGAAACAATATTAAAGTATTTCTAAAGGGCTAGTTCAGCAAGGTTATTTGGTCTCTAAAGAGTACGCTAATCCTCTTGACTGTTAATAAACAAAAGATCATAAATGTGATGTGATTTTGTAAGGGAAATTAGTACTAGCTGCACAGAAGACACTAATTCTCTGTTTTCTCCCTGAAAGCAGCACTTTCTTGCTTTGTGATCAGCAAAGTAATTTCTCCAGAAAAAAAAGTTCTCCCGTTCTAATTTCCATTGTTTTTTCAACTTTTTCTTCTTATCTTTTTTCTTTTTTTTTCCTGAACACTTCTCTTATTGCCCTTTTTTCACCATTATCCCTGATCACACAGAGGTTTTGATCCATTCTGATATTAGATGCACTGTATTTAATGCCTTGGCCATTAGATAATGTCATCTGCTCAGAGCTGCTCGTCTGTGACATGAACCACAGCTTTCTGGAAACATTTTTCATTTAAAGCTGCCTTAGAACAGGTAACAAAACAAAACCACGGCAGATGGATTTTAAAGGCTCATCTGAAACGTGCCCGCCGCCCTCTGCTGCCACTTCAGTGAAGTGCACCGGGCTGAGATAGTGCTGACACACGTTGCCATTTGACAGTACTAGAAACAAGAGGCCCATACAAAGTATTTTAGCAGCTAATGCCCAGCTTGTCTAGCAGACAGAGATTTTGCCACAAATGTGGAAATAAACTGAAACTGAATAGATTTAAGCATGAAGTGGGTGGGAGCACCTCATGGAGGAGGTGTTCTCAGAATGGTTTTGGAGATGCCTGCCATGTATTCTCTGTTAGAGACAGAAGCAACACCACAGTGGACAGGGTATGTTTGGTTGTAATTCATTCTCCTTCTTTTGTTTTCAGGAATAAAAGGGATCCCCCAGCCCTCAGCTTTTATACCTACTGCTGAAAGTAATTCTTTTCAACCACAAGTGAAAACTCTGCCGTCTCCTGTTGATGCTAAGCAGCAGCTGCAGCGTAAGATCCAGAAGAAGCAGCAAGAACAGAAACTGCAGTCTCCTTTGCCAGGAGAGTCTCCAGTAAAGAAAACAGAAGGCGCTGCAACCAACGGTGTGACCAGTATATCTAATGGAAGTCCTGCCATTCTGTCCCCTCCACCTATTGGCATTGTTGTGGCTGCTGTCCCCAGCCCCATACCGGTAATGCTCTCCAGCAATTCTCTAGAGAATCCATCCTATGAAAAGGTTGTACATTGCCAGTAACTAAGCAGTGATGTCAGTGGGATAGAAGAACAGTTTCCATTCAAAGGCTTGGGTGCCTTGATGCTTTTCTGTCTGGGCTGTGTTGTACCACACTAGTTACAGGGTTGATACAGAGTCTGATCACGTAACATAGGCCAAGTTCATCTTTGAAGATATTAAAGTGAGCCTTGAGATGGAGTTTAACCAGATGTGTGGGTCACTGAGGCCCTAATATGGAATCTAAATTGCCTTTCATTTGCCTGGTGCATTTAGTGACAGGAACAATTTTATTTTGAATGAATGTCTGTAGCACAGAACATTTTTGTCTTTCAGCCATATAAAATTGGGCTGGGGAGTACAGGAAAGTTATTTGGTTTTAAGATGTTCACTGTGCTGTTCA
This sequence comes from Pachycephala philippinensis, assembly GCA_013397055.1. NCBI lineage: Eukaryota > Metazoa > Chordata > Aves > Passeriformes > Pachycephala > Pachycephala philippinensis. The sequence goes on along the minus strand of VWZT01005590.1, from coordinate 466,285 downwards.
TTTTGGTAGGTAAGCCAGTTTTTCTGCCTGATAGTGAGTTTGTATTTAAATCACTTTTGAAACCTTAACAACGAGCAGTATTTTGAAGACATCCTCTCCTCTTTAGCCTTTGTATGTCTGTCTTCTTGTCCCAGGTGGTGAAGGATTGTATGAGAATGACCCTTTCATTAGCAAAAGAGCAGACTAGTATGTAGACCAGTGCCTCACGCCTTAAAAATAGAAAGCACATATCTGACTACCAATCTCTTAGGTAGAGAAATAGTCTTGGACAAGTAGAAGAGCTTATTTTGTTTCAAACTGACACGCACTATCTTTGGTGTATTGAGCTGTGTTGTCTTTCACCTTTGAAATGCTTGGGGCTGAGGTGGTGTGTGGGCTTTGGGGACTTCTCGCTTATTGCCACACCTTTTCTTTTTCTCTCTCTACAGGTGCCAAGGACAAGGCAGTTGGTGACATCTCCAAGTCCTATGGGATCGTCTGATAGCAAGGTCCTGCCGCTCAATGTTCAGGTGGTCACTCAGCACATGCAATCAGTCAAGCAGCCACCAAAGACTCCCCAGAATGTTCCCGCCAGCCCCGTTGGTGACCGCTCTGCCCGGCATCGCTACCCGCAGATCTTACCCAAGCCAGCAAACACCAGTGCTCTCACCATCCGCTCTCCCACGACGGTGCTATTTACCAGTAGCCCAATCAAGACTGTTGTGCCAGCTCCACATGTGAATTCCTTAAATGTGGTAAAAATGACAGCAATATCTCTTGCCCCGAGCAGCAGTAGTGTGCCCGTCAAACAGACACCTTCAGTTAGCACTAGTGCAGGAGCAGTGGAAGAAGGGAGGACTGGTCCACAGACCAAAAATGGGTCTGTTGTTTCACTTCAGTCTCCAGGATCCAAGCCTAGTACTGTTGTAGCCACGCCTGCAGTCAAGATCAAAACGGAACCGGAAGCATTGCTGGATGAGAACTCGGTACAGGGCCAAGAGAGCTCTGATGTGTCTAAATCCATAAAGGCAACCCCTGACCTGCCTCCTGCACAGCTAATTAATTTTGAGGTTGCAGCCTTGAAGGTTTCAACAGATGATGTCATGGAACTAAAACCAGGTAAGGGCTGTGATCAGGAAGCTGAAGAAGCAGGGACCAAATATAAGACACAGTCTAATGAAATCACGCCAGTTTCTTCAGCAGGCAATAATCAAAGCACTCTTAAACTCACAGTTGCCAGTCAAAACTTGTCCAGCACCAGCATCAGTTCACCTCCTACTGGTGAGTCTATGATTAAAGATAAAACATGCACTAAAAGTCCAAGAAAGCGACAACCTTCCACACTTCAGGATTCCCAGTTACCACCTGTAAAGAAACCACTAGTGGAGCAGTTTTCACCTGGTAATGCTGTGGACGGTCAAAAAGCTAACAATGTTAAGAAGGCTCTGAAGGTTGGATCATTAGCTAACAGTGACAATACAGCAACACTTGCTCAAGTTCCCAGCAAGGTACCTGTGACGGTACCTGTACCTTCTACAGCTGCTGCAAACTTAGCAACAGACCTTTCTTTGACCACCAATTTAAATACCTGTGATCCTACTTTAGAACAGCAGCTTGCATCAGCATCATCTCCAGATATAAAAGTAAAATTGGAAGGAAACTTGTTTATCATAGAAAATGATTCAAAATCTGATGGCAGCTTTAACCCAAATACATGGCACCATATCACCAAAACCTCTGACTTTGCATCTGTGAATTGTGATCAGCAGCAAGATATCAGTGTTATGACTATTGCTGGGCACTCTGGCTCTAGTGACTTACAGGAATCTGCGTGGGAGGCAGTGCACTGCGAAGGTATGCAGCAGGATGTGTACAGCCAGCAGTTACAGAGCCAGATCCAGGACTCCTTGGATCAAATACAAGCACAGTCTTCAAATCAGTTACCTCTGCAGTCTGAGCTGAAAGAGTTTGAGCATACAGTCCCTCAGTCAAATGAAAACTTCTTTTCATTTGATGATGACCTTACCCAGGACAGCATTGTGGAGGAGCTGGTGCTCATGGAGGAGCAAATGTCCATGAATAATTCCCATCCTTATGGTGGTTGTCTAGGAATGGCACTTCAGAGTCAGGCTGCAGCTCAAGGAGCTCCTGTGTCATCTCATCCAAGCAGCACGCACTTTTACCATTCGATCCATAACAACAGCACTCCAATTCACACTCCCACCCCCACCCCCACCCCGACTCCCACCCCCACCCCGACTCCAACACCCACCTCTGAAATGATTGCTGGATCTCAGAACATGTCTCGAGAGAGCCCTTGTTCAAGGCTGGCTCAGACGACTCCTGTAGACAGTGCCCTAGGAAGCAGCCGGCACACGCCCATTGGCACACCCCATTCCAACTGCAGCAGCAGCGTCCCTCCAAGTCCTGTGGAATGCCGAAACCCATTTGCATTTACTCCCATCAGCTCCAGTATGGCTTACCACGACGCCAGCATTATATCAAGTAGCCCCGTGAAGCCAATGCAGCGGCCTATGGCTACCCATCCCGACAAAACCAAGCTCGAGTGGATGAATAATGGCTACAGTGGGGTTAGTAATTCATCGGTTGCAAACCATGGCATCCTTACGAGCTACCAGGAGCTGGTGGAAGATCGCTTCAGGAAACCTCACGCTTTTGCAGTTCCCGGCCAGTCATACCAGTCTCAGCCGCGCCACCACGACACTCACTTCGGCCGCGTGACTCCTGTTTCACCTGTGCAGCACCAGGCAGCCCCTGTCAGTAGCACTACCAAGCAGGAGGGCTTTGCTGTTCCTGCTCCTTTGGACAACAAAGGAACTGGTTCATCTCTCAACAACAGTCTGAGATGCCGGAGTGTGAGCCCTGCTGTCCATCGCCAGCGTAATCTCAGTGGAAGCACTGTTTACCCTGTGTCAAATATACCACGCTCTAATCTGACACCTTTTGGAAGTCCAGTGACTCCCGAAGTTCACAATGTATTTGCTAATATCCATGCAGACACCAGTGCCAATAACATAGCACAGAGAAGCCAGTCAGTCCCGTTGACTGTGATGATGCAGACGGCATTCCCGTCTCTTCAGAAACAAACAAACACTAAAAAAATAACCAATGTGTTGTTAAACAAACTTGATTCTGATAGCGATGATGCAGTGAGAGGTTTGGGAATGAACAACATGCCCTCAAATTACACAGCCAGGATGAATCTCACTCAGATTTTGGAGACATCCACTGCTTTTCCTAGTGCCAACCCACAAAGTATGATCAATTCCAGCACGTCAGTTTATGAATTCCAAACACCAAATTACCTCACAAAAAATAGCAGCACCGATCAGATCAGTTTTTCTTCTGGAGATAACCAAGCACAATCAGACATCGGAGAGCAGCAATTAGATTTTAGCAGCACTGTAAAAGACCTTTTAGGGGAGGACAGTCTGCCAACAAACCAGCAGCTGGTGAATCAGGTGGCATCAGATCTCAATAACGTTGCATCTGTCTTTCCCAGCGACATCAGGTTGTCTTCCGAGCTCTCAGGCAGCATTAACGATCTGAACACTTTAGACACAAATCTACTGTTTGATCCAGGTCGTCAGCAGGGACAAGACGATGATGCTACACTGGAGGAATTAAAAAATGACCCCTTGTTTCAACAAATCTGCAATGAATCCATTAACTCAATGACTGCATCAGGTTTTGAGTGGATGGAGAGTAAGGATCATCCTGCTGTTGAAATGTTGGGTTAATCTTGTTTTATAATATGTATGTAGCACACTGTATTTAAAAGACAGACGTATTGTATTTGTCTTAATGGAAGTGCCTCCCGCAGCAGAAACACTTGCTATGTATTGTGGCATTTTTAAAAAAAGTTTGCTGTACCTGTTGCTCATTCTTCAGTAAGGAAAAGGCAGTCTTACCAATTTTAAACAAATCTCTGAAGGTGATGGGCTATCAAAGAGCCAGTATTAAAATTTGAATTTTGGAGTGATTCCCATTCAACATTTCTTGTTTTAGCAAATAAAGAAGTGGTTAATGGCAGCCAGTGATTACAGCTCTGGTTGATGCTTTGGGAGGGTTTTAATTCAAGCTCGTTAGTAGGCTTTCCATACTTTGTATTGGTAGTTACTTCTTAGTAGGTGATCTTTACTGACCTTTGTCATTCAGGTTTGCAATGCAGGGTGCCTGCAGGTAGGTAGGTGGTGGGGAGTGGGTACAGGTGGACCAGGTGACATGCAGATGCCTGATCATTGTGTAGCTGTCTGGAGCACTTCTCGATGGTGAACTTCAGGAAATCTCTGTAGCACTGGTGCCATTGGCATCTCCAGTAGAACACAGAGATGGGAAAAGCTAACAGGAAAGATCAAGGAAAAAGATGCACTAAATTTTTTTATTTAAGAGAAATAAATCTATGTAGTTATTTTATCCATTAATATTCATGACATACTTGATATTTTAGTTCTCATGTCAATGTTTTTATATTAGGTAAAATTAATGCAAAAATATTTTGAGCACTGAGATTTAATCTAGGCATAACACCCTATTTTAAAGTGATAGGTACTGTTTATCAATGCTAGAGAAGGAACATCATATTTTCCCTCTTTTTTTTCTTTTTTTTTAATAGAGAGCTGCTGGAGCTCATTAAAATACTGTTTTTAAAGGTTTATTTTTTTTAAGTTTGCTCTTTCCTAACCTAGTGGAGGGCGTAGGAAGATGTTATTTTCTCTCTATTTCAGTAGGTTGAGCCTTTCTGTCTTTCTTGCTCACTCTCTCTCTAACAAAAGATTATTAAAATATTAGAAAATGTGGTTAATCTAAAAATATTTCATATAGAGCCATAATACTGCCAGGCACTTTACAGATACACAGTAAGACATGTGATCTTTCTTTTGGTAAAGCTTCTTTTAAAAGTACTTACTGTTTTAGAAGCCTGAGTTCCATTTTCAAAAGTGATTTGACAGGGGTGATGAATATAATT
>VWZT01005590.1:405356-461267 GCA_013397055.1 Pachycephala philippinensis | reverse complement strand
AGAAAAAACTGCTGCCCCTCTGGAAAATAGAATTAGACTTCTGCCTCACTAGTTCACTCAAACCAGGAAGACCTTTTATTTTATCAGCATGGCATACATGGATCTCTCTAACGGTCAAAAGAGAGCAGTATTTAACCAGCCGTGGCTTTGATGCTACAAAGAGGACTTACAGAGGCAGGTTTTTACAAAAGAAGTGGTGCACTGAGTATGCTACAATACCATCCCTTAAGCCTAGTATAAAATGGATTACTTTTCCTGTGACCTGACACAAAGCAGAAAATAGAGCAGGAAAAATTTTCTTCTTTTGCATTTCTTTGAATGAGTGGTCATGAATTTATGAAGGGGGAGATGCAGTAAAGCCCCCCTAGATTTCTTTAAAGGGGAAGATGCTCAAATTTTTCATGTGATTGGAGTTTTTCTTTAAGTGTTTCAGTGGTCTTCTGTTTCTTCAGTTTTTGCAAATGACTCGAGATCCCAGTACTGGTCAATTTTTTTTGGCAGTGCTGATTCAACTCATGCTGCTGCATTGGCACTGGAGGTGCTGGTATATGATGGCTTCTCTTGCCCTTGCCCCAGTTCATCACCAGTTTATGGCCTCTTCTGCAGGGACAAACAGTTGTGCCAAGCTATAGCACCTTATGGGGGCCTGATTTCACTGTGCTTGCATCAGAAGTTTTGCCACTTCATCAGGAACAAACTTGGAGAGTTCTGATCCCTCCTTGTAGCACAAGGATGTTGCAAAAATGTGGTTTGCTTTAAGACCAAGTGACTCTTCCAAGGCAATGGGGAGGAGACTAAAAGCTGCATAGTAACCTTCTGCTTGTTGTCCTGCCAGGTGTCTGTCAGTAAGACTTGAACCATTTTTCTTGTAGACTAAAGTTGCTGAAGGCAGGGCTTGAATCCTGTACTTGCCCATGGCCTTTTGACAGAGATGTGCTGAACATCCTCTCACCCTGGTGGGAGGATGGGTCCGAGAGACACTCAGCACCTTTTTGTTTCTGTTTCCTGACCCTGTGTGAAGTGCCAGCACTACTGTGAATAGGTGAAACCTGCTTCGATGAAGGGGCGGAGGGTCCCTTCCAACTCAGCTATTGTGTGACTCTGTGACTCAGTGCCAGCTGCGGGAGGAGCCCGGGTGCTGCCCGGGTGCTGCAGCAGCCCGTGTTCAGTGGTGGGCTGGCCTCACCTGGGGTCGCTGACACACTGAGGGAGGCTTGGGGGAAGGAAGGTTTAACCTAACTACTAGTTTTTTTAAGAAGGTTTTTCAAAAAAGCAAGAGTAGGTTTAAAGTTGATGCATTCTAAATTATGCAGCCATCACCAAAGGTTTTTAAAAGTGCGTTTAAAATTATCTTTAAATGCAAATATTACATTGGGCCTAACATGTGACTTAATTAGCAGAAATATTCTATAATCAGTGGGTTTAAAGCAAATATATGTTCAATTTAAAAAGTATTGAATTTGATAAGAATTGTTTCAAGTAAAATCCAAGGCACAGGCACAGCTTTGTACATTGGTATGTATCATTTTAGAGATGTTTGTGTGTTGGTGTTATAATTAATGTTAGGTCCCTGTACTTAGTGCTAGTTAGTTCTTTATGATACATTGAGACAGAGCACTACTGCACACCAAAGTATGCAATACCCAAAGGAAAATTCTGTGATCCTAACAAATGGAAGCCTGTCTTTGTCAGATACTCCAAAACTATGAATCTGAGACAGTTCTGACCCCTTGTTTACATTATTGGCTTCCTACTAACATAAGAAATAAATTATTTTGATAGCAGTTTTTGCTAAAGTATACAAACTAGTGAATTTGTACCCTGTGTACAGTATTGCAGCAAACACTTTAAATTTGATTGCTTGGTTAGTCCAGCAAACTTTCTGGGTTCATATATTGCACTAAAATTCTGTTGAACCTGTGGCAGGCACATTCCTTAGGATAAATGCAACAAATACGGCCCACAGATTTAAAAAAAAATGGCAAAACAAAAAAAAACTTTTTAATGTGTTTCATTATTAAAAGGCAAAATGTCATTAAAAGTGACAGGTGAAATTGTCTTATGTAGCAATGTGCATTGATCTCAATGAGATATTTCTATTTTTGATTCTCTTACATGAGAATATTGCAGCAGGAAAAATTGAGTTTAGTTTGCTTCACCATGTTAATACATGATCACAAAATGTGCATGAGTGTTAATGACTTAATCTTGTACAGTACTAGATATATTCCTGTAACCACTTTTATTTTTTTTATTCTTTTGCTGTATTGAAGCTGGTTCAGTGTTAACCAGGTGAGCATAGTTATTCACAAGTTATTTACTTTTTTATGTTAACTAATTCAGCTTAGTTATTGTTGAATATGTTCCTTTCTTGGATTATTTTTTATTGTTCTGGTGTTGAAAAACATTTTTGCATCATTTTATCATGATAAGAATTCATGAAGTAAATAATTTGCAAATAATTGCAATAAGCACTGACTTCCGAACTGAAAAGAAGGAAAGCGTTTCTTGTGCAGTGCATCTGAGGATCATATAATAGTCTTGTACTATACTGTGCTTTATTTACTGCACCGTAAGGAAAGAAAAATCCCTGTTCCACATTTTCATTTAGTGCAGGAAATCCAGTTTCTCCCCTCCTCCCCAGTGTTTTGTTGTCTGTTGTACTGCTGAAACTACAGTAGTTGAATATTGCAGTAGCATTTCAGTTATTTTTTTTATTGAAAGTGCTCAAAAATTGTTTTTTAAATGTTTTCAAAAACAATAAAAACATTTTATATTAAAATTATTTCTGGAGTTTTTTCTTTACATGGAAAACATGCTTTAGGGCTGACCTATAATACAGAACTTTCTAGTTTGTGCAATGACAGATGACAGCTGCCCAGTTGAACCTTGCTGTAATTGCTGAGCCCAGTAAAGCTGAGCATGAAGGTAAATCTTTCTCACTGGGGTGCCTTGGTCAGCCTGTCGTAGTCTGAGTGTTGGTTTCATGCCTGGCTGGTGGCTCTTGCTGTTGTGACATACAACATCCCATTGCTGGTGTTGCCATCCACTGTGCTGGTGCTTGCCTGGTTTTGCTTTCCTGTACAGGTAAGGCACTCTTACAAGATGGTGTTAGTGTGGCTTGACTTGCTGACATAAAGGGGACACTGTGTGCTTTGCTCTATGGAGTCCTGTATTTGGATTGTAAAATTGCATGTAAACCCATCAGTGTACCCAGCACGGTCTGTGTGAACAGGATGGAAAGGCATTGCCTCAGAGCAGGAACTGGCTACAAAAAAATGAGAGAGGATAAATATTCAGGTTTTCATGCTGAAGAGATAGCACTGGTTGACAGACTACGTCCCAGACTATAGAGGTGCTGAGATGAGCTGGTGGGCAACAAGATTTGATGGTGGCACAAGATCACTTAGGCTCATCAACAAAGAATGATGAGGGAGACATGAGACAACATAAAGAGAATCAGAAAGAGATTAATTTTAACATGTCATTGGAGGTAATAGTGTTAATATATCTCACTGGATTCTAAACATACTTTACATAGAGTTCTCAATGAACAATTGACAGACACACTTTCTTTATGTTCCACAGTCATAAAAAATGCAAATTAAAACCCCCACAGTATGAGATAGAATATAATGTAGGAGATAATAGAAGGATACTTTAGAAATGTATAGTTCATCTGAAGTAATAATGAGTTTTAACTGGAACCTCTCAGCTGCAAATTTGAAAGAACTTGCCTTAATGGTTAATAAAAAGGATCAAAAGAACAAACAAATCTGTGAATGGAAATGTCCTAACAGGAAAGGTCTAAGAAGGTAGAAATGTAGGAACTAAAGTCATGAGCTTTGTAGGCTTCAAATTACTAGATGCTTACATGCTTAACAAAGACATCCAGAGTAAGTCCTAAACAATTGCTTTGAAATATTTTTACATCTCCAGAAATACAAATCTGTATGTGTGAATGCAGCTGGTATTCCAGTAAACAGAATTCCACCTCTGGGGTTAAGGATTGCTGTGTCACATGAGGTGGTGGTTCATGTAGTCCATCCAGTGTCTCTGGCAATTGATACCACCATGTTCTCTAGAGACTAAGACCTGCATTATTAGGTGGTCACAGAATAATGTGGAAACTGTTCTAGACTCAAGAGACAGAAGCTCCATCTGAAGCCAGTGCATTAGAGCCAGAGTAGGGGGATGGGTTAGGAGACCTCTGGAGCTCCCTTACAACCTCACTTTAGCAGCATGTGCATCAAGGCAGGAGAGTTGAGTAAACCTAACTGGATCTGACTATGTAGCATGGCTGCTCTCAGGTAAAGTTTAAGCATGGTATTTGATGACTATCAAATTCATTTGACAGCAAACTTGTAATTATCTAGGCCTCTTCTGATGCATTAAGTCAAAGTTAACCAATGCTTGGATCTTGCTGCTGTCCTCCCTGTCTTAAAAATGGTACAAGTTAAGCTTGGATAAGGAGACAAAGTTGAAGAAAAATATATAGTGAGGCTTACAAATTGGAGCAACACTGGGAAGTTATTCCAAACGTAAGGAAGGAGCAGTGACCTGACTGTATGCTTAAGATGTTTCTGAGCTGGGGATCCACATAATAGTTAACAATTAACCTGCATGTGCCCAGGCCTAGGCTGTGCTGTCCCTGTGCTGTGCTGTGTTTGTCCTCTGGCTGCAGGGAAACCTTGGCCAGGTAGCCATAACAGAGGAGCCTGCAGGCAGCTCCCACTCAGTGCCAGCAATAATGCCACTTCTGTGTCCTTGCCTCTTATCTGAAAGTGCAGCTAGAGGTTCTCGTGTGAACATCCTTTCTGCTTGACCTTTGAAGTAATGAGTTGTTTTCTGGTGGGAAAATCCTGTAACAGCTGAAATAAGATGGCCCTTCCATGGGCAAGATGTGTGTGTGTATTGGAGGCCCATTCCATGCTGCACAGTTGGGGGATCTGAAGGGATGTAAGCCTGTCTCTACTGTCCTCTCTTTCTTTGTAGGTCTCACTCTAGCAAAGGGCATTTTAAGCATCACTTCACAGGATCTGAGCGCCTTTGTTACTGTTGTAACAAACCAACACCTCCTGGTGCAAAATTAACATTACCTAATGAAATCGCAAATCTTTCAGTCTCTTTTGCTTTTCCTACCCAACTTGTTAAAAAAAAAAAAGAGAAAAGAGTGAAATATAAACTCAGGAAAGCCAGATCAATTAAGTTGGAAGTGAACTGAGGACACGAAAAAAATTGTTTAGAAAGCATTTAGTGCTAAAATGACAGCTGTTTCTTGCAGATTACTGTGTTTAAATACCCCAAATAAAAGACCACCTTGATATAATGCAGAATACATAACTGAATGATAATAGTTCGTGATAGGTCATAACATTTCTGCTATGTGCTTTGGATATGTAGGAAATATCCTACTAGTGATGTAAATACATGAAATGTGTTGGAACATTTGCATATCTATTCCCCAATGGCTTTGTCGTGCCTCCTCCTGAATCTGTTCTTCCTGGGCCTGCCTACCCATTTTCTATATCTGGTAATACCTCAGCTCTGAAATCATTAAAAGGGTCCATTTTTGTCCCTGTGGCTCATCTTTTCTCTGCTGTCAGCTTCCTTTTAAATACACTGCTTTGATATGGATTATGATAAGTTATGTATCATTGGAACTTTGCCTATCCTCACTACCTAATTAGATGATGCCTATTAGAATAAAATTTTCAGTGGATCTCAAGCTGCTGGTTCAAGTAATGTTAGCAGTATGCTACTGATCCAAAGCATCCACTGCTGTTTGCGTAGGGGGGTTTGAGTCAAATGTTAAAATTGTACGTGAAAAATTGGCCCAAGGACAGAAACGAGCCGCAGCAGCCTGTGAGTTTCATTTTAACCTACCTATGCATACAAGGGGCCACTTTTTGATGGAACTATTTTTAAAGTTGCGTGTATATTATACCTAATAAGCTAAATGTGCTTTAAAACCTTCATATGTGGTAAAGGTAGGAAGAGGAAGATGCATCAGAAGCTGAAAAGACATTTTTATTTCTTCAGGGGTTGATAGCCTTATATTCACTTATTAACTTGTTGGCCGTGGATTTTTGTGATGACTGAACAGAACAGGGCATTACCTGACTGGTGCTGAGGCTGAGTCCATCTGTAGCCTCAAGTTTTCAAAGCACTTTGTGGAGGAGGTGGCTAGTGGGAATCAAGAGAAGCTGTCCCTTCAGCCTTCCTCAGGTAGCCAACCTACCTATTGCTTCAAATCTGTACTTCTCAACATACTTACTTTACAGAGCTATTGGGCTCTATTTTTGACAATATTCTCCTTTTGTTTCTAGTATGGATGGGAAAACACAGCTCTGTAACTTAAACTACATTGTAAATTAACTGATAAGGATTTGGTCGTCTCCTTTCCCTATCAAGAATACCCTTGAGTGTTCTATTTGCCTGCTGTGTATCAGTACTTCAGAAGGACACTTGTTCCAAGGGTTATGATAATAATTTCCCAGAGAGATCAAGCCCAATTACTCCTTGCTCTGAGACAAGAAGAGGCATTTTGAAATGTGTTGTTTAAAAAGCTGCGTATAAGCAATGATTATTTCTGACTGGAAAAAATTCTCCTTGATTCTACTTCAAATTGCTTTGAAAAATTAAAACCATCTCTCCTGCTATATATGTAGAGATTAGAAGGATGATGAAGTGCCTGTGTCCAAGAGGCCCTGCTCAAAGGTTCCTGGTTCTTGCACCAATGGCGTAACTAAAATCTACTCTGACAAGGATTAGCTGTGGACAGCAAAACTAATGCTGGGGCCTGAAATGGCTGTCTCTGCAAAAGCAAAAGAGGAGATCTCAGTGCTTACTAATAAGGAATTGCTGGAGACCTGTTTTGGTGCACATAACTTTAAATTACCTTAGTGTTTTAGGAATTATCTGAGGTTACCTTTTTATCAAAAATGGTAGCTGTATAATAACAGGAGGATATTTGCATTTCCCTTTGCTTTTGGCAGAGGTAATACTCCAATCATTAATAAATACCATTTTACAGCATGCACAAAGCCCTACATTCTTCGCAGTCATCCTGATTTTTAGGAGTATCTTCTTGTGGGATTACTTTCTATGCCAGCCAGACCTGAAGATATGCGGACATTTCTTGGATGGTGTGCTATTAAGTGTAGTTTGGCATTATCAGTAATTAATTCCCAGTGACAAAACTTTCAAGATCATTGGAAGTCAGTCAGTGGACCAAGGACAACACATTGAAAATCTGTGTACTCAAAAGTATTTGAACATAAAAAACACCTCAGAAGTAATTCAAACCAACTACTAACAGCAACTATTTACCAGTCCCATTTTCCTAATGAAATAAGAGAGAAACACTGTAAGAAGGGGCATCTTGTGTGAAAATGAGATGTGGAAAGATGGGAGTGCATTAGTGATGCTCAGCATGCCACATCAGAACATAGCTTCTCCTGGCCTTAGCAATGTTTTAGTTCTGGCAAAGAGCATATAGCACATACTACTTCATACACATATGGAGAAGGATAATCTCAAGGTATTTAAAGAAGAAAAGCCCAAATATATAATCCCTGAAAAGTTCTTACTTCTCTAACATTGCGATGGGTTGAGCTGTTAGCAAAAATATCCACAATTACTGCGTTAAACATGGGATCACTGGTGGATAATTAATCTGGGAACAGTGTGACAGCAGTTGACTGGAGCTCAGCACCTCCAGGTTTCTGTTCTGGCAGCTCTCCTCCCCCTCAAGCTGAAAATAGGGAGAGAAATATGACATCTGAGTGGTGGTGATTCAGACAAGTGTTTACCATTTCATTCAAATGCATATGCACAAAATGAGTGTGACTTTCCACCTCCACTACAGTTGCTCTTCTTACTATGCAAGTTTGCTCATCAAGGCAGAGATATTTCCAAAAGAAATTGCTTGTAAACTGTTATACTAGTCACAGAAAATAGGAAAAACATTTTTTATATCTTTCTCTTCTACCCTGTGAGAGCTGGAGATCTCAGCATCTTTCCTGGGAGACAGGGAAGAATGGAGCTGGCCCAGGGCAGGTGTTGGTGTCTTGGGAACACAGGCCCATGCTTGGAGAGCAGTGTTAAATTTTGTCTGCAGGTTGCCTTGGAAAGGAGCCACTTGAGCAGAGGATTTCTGGTTCACTTCTGGTCTGTCCCTGGGTGATGGTCACACCTTGCTGTCATCCTGCAGGAGCAAGTAGAGCTGCAGGGCTTGAGACAGCTGGAGGCAGTGGCTTGGCTTCAGGCAACACAGAAAGCACATGTATCCAAACAAGGGGATATGTTGCTTTTAAGGGAAATAAGAAAAGCTAAGGAAAACAGAACCTGTGACTTTGGAGAACTGAGAGCAAAAAGGAGCAGGAAGGGGCTGGTGAAAACCTGAGAATGAGCTAAAAGCAGCCCAGTTGCAATGCAATGCAGAGACAGCTGCCAGCCTGGAGTGACTACCAGACTGAAGTTCTTGCTTACAAAATTTAGGCCTTCATGTTTGTATCAGTTTTGCATCTTGTTGTCATGGTGTTTGAAATGTAGTATTAATTGCCGGGATCTAGCCCCTATTTAACAGCAGAGCCAAGAAGAGTGTTAAGTCTTAGGCTCTTAACTACATCTTTACATTAGTCTCTTTACTGAGACATTGCCTTGATAGTAAAGAAATTGAGATTATTAGGATACCAATAGGTGTTTACTTCTCTTAGTCATAGAAATGACTCATGGCAAATATAAATTTTCTCTATTAATTCCCTGTTGTACACAGTTTTCAATTTACCTGTCACTGTGACATTGTGAGTGGTTCATAACATTTTCTATTGTATGACTCAGTAGAACAAAAGAAAATAGGACAAAGATCTGTTTCTGCCATTGGTATGTTTTTTGTTTAGTTGCAGTTAACATGACTTCTATTCCTTTGGTTTAAAGGAAGACCAGTGAAGATAATGTATCCAGTTTGATTTAAAACCCTCTGTAGCAAAAGTGTATCCTACATTTAATAAGTTAAAACATACTTTGATGTTACTTGATGTCCTAGCTTTTATCACTTACCATCACTATAGTTAACATATATTCTTAAATGAAAGACTATTGTGATAATCCTTTGGAATTCTGAAAATAATCTCCTTTATCCACATAATTTCCTCCTTTAAAAAGGAAAACACTGCTTTGTTGGATTTTTTCAAAGAAGTTCAGTATTATGGTGTACAGATTCTCTTTGGCCTAGAAAAATACTGATGATAAAGACCCAAACCATATATCATAAATGTATGTGAAATTCAAACCACAAATTGGGTCTATCAGGATGAATGCCATCAGCTTAGAGATGGATTTTTTTTTTTTAAACTTTGTAAATTTTTGATCTTTCATGGAACTGAAGGTTAATTTAGACGGCAAGAGAAGTCAAATTTTTTACCAGATAAGAACTCACTATCGGGATGGAGTAATGAGATAAAATATTAACAGATTTTTAATGGTATGGACATACAAAGTGTTCTATTGCACTCAGACGATCCAAATTCAGGTTATTCTCTGCAACTGAAAATCAATTATTTGCTTTCAGAAGAGCTCTCTTCCACTAGTAGTTTGTAATAGCATAAGGCCATAAAATATTAAATGCTGGAGATATATATCTAACATAAGAACTGAATGTTTGTTAACTAACATATTGTGGTTTATGTTCCCCCATTTTTAAGTAAAATAATAATCTGGGAGAAGTGATAGATATCTTGCTGGAATATTGGAGATAACTATTGATCCCACTGAAAATGCACCCAGACCTTACCTTAATATATGGATGCCTCCGGGTAACAAACGCAGAAACACAAGTTCTGTGTTTCAGAAATGTTCATAGCAGGTCATCTGCTTATGGATTTGGGCATTGACAGTGTTCTAACTCCTGGACAATCAGTGGTCTCTCCACACAAAAAATGAGTCTGTGCTGTGCTACTCTGATACTTAAAAAAAAATAATATAACAAAATGAGTGTGTTAATGTCCTGTTGTAAATTTCAAAAGGGCATTATTGTAAATTTCAAAGTTATTGAAATGACACATTACTTAAAATTTAATGTTTGAATTTTGATATCCTACAGAAATGCCCAATAAGTTGTGTGCTAATAAAATATTCACAACGAACACCTTTATAAAACAGGACTTTAGGATGCTTCTTATAGCCTTTACGGTACAGAAAAGCTGAGACTGAAAGCCAAGAAGAGTTCTGGCTAGTGACAGTAATGTGTAGTAAGATATTTATAGGGAGAAATAAAGGAGTATCTTTTATTAGACGAACCAATATAATTCTGAAGAAAAAAAAATTAACAAAAAACCTCAGCTGTGAGCTTTTGGGGCTCTGATGCTTTCTCTCTGACATGGTTTGTACACTCTAGCAGAGTATGAGAGACAGCACTGCAAAACCCAGTGTTCATGTTTGACAGCCACAAACCCACATGCTTTTTCTAGCAAGCTGTAACAACAATTTACTAATCATCGTTATACACAATCCCAGAAAAAACTGGACCTGTAAATCATGCCTGCTGTAACTTATGCAGGTTTTCCTTCCTTGGCCGTCATCCAGAAACTTAAATTTGGACAAACCTCTAAACTTGTGGTGGAAGACTGATGTAGGCAAAGCTGAGAGAAAGGGATTGGAAACTGGGTGTCCAGAGGGTCAATCCAGAAACAGAAGAGGGCTGTTTATTTTGAAATACCCAAAAGCTTTTCTGGGTCTTTTTTCCCAAACTTTCTTGGTTGGTCTTATAACAGACATTGTTTCCCCAAGTAAGTCTACCAATTCATATGAAGCCACTTGCCCAAATGCCACTCTGTTTGTCAGACACTCACCTGAATTTTCATAGGTAATACACTACATTGATTTTGGGACATGCATAAACTGATGTTGATATTGAGATTGCCTTTCCTTGGAGCATCTGGTTCGCTTCTGTAAGGAGAGTGTGAGTGTGTGTGATAATGGGCACAGGTTTGCCTGAGCCTTTCTGGGGAGGTGTTACCTGAGGGTTTCTGTGATCTGCTTGCGGCACAGTCCAAAGAGCTGAGCCTGGATCTGTGTTTGTTTTGAATGAGTTTCTCATCAGATGATGATGGCAGAAGCAATTCACCCAGGGTGTGAGGGGCCAGGTTGGATGAGTTGAAAGGTGATGAAAGACCCTGGTTCCTTGCCAGTACAGGTGCTGGCTACATTTGTTTGTTTTTAGTGACCTGTGATTTTCAACATGTTCATCCTAAGAGGGAGGTATGTTCTTTGCACTCCTAGACTGTGCAGACTCCTGGAGGAGTTTGACTTAGGCTTGTAGAAAGGCTTATGGCTACAAAGCTCAGACTAAATCACTCTATTGACAGCTTTTTTAGCACAGTTCTTGCTGTTGTCCTCTGCCTCCTAGAAAGGCGGGTGGGCAGGGAGGGATTCCTGAGGGATTGATTCACAGGCTTGAACGGGGTGTGGGGGGCAAGCAGATTTTTTTTCTGGAGAAAAGTCTTGGCAACATCGTTGTTTTGATTTCAGACACGGCTTTTACAGTCTATTTTGTTCTGTCCTCTGGCACACTCCCTGCTTGGGTGTTATGTCAGGTCAGCTCCTCACACAGCCGGGACTTCCTTCCTCTTCAGAGCACCCTGAAGGCAGCACTGCCTCATCCTGGCGGGCAAAGTCCTTTTTACCTCTCGGTTTTCCCCAAAGTTTTGCAATTCCAGGTTCCCTGAGTACGAGGGGTTATGCAAGAGCTGCATAGCTTGGGCCTGGCTCTCAGAGGTGCAAAAATAATCTTAAGATGTGGCAGGGGAGGTTTAGGTTGGACATTCGGAAGAATTTCTTCACACAAAGGGTGATTAGATACGGGAACTAGTTGCCCAGGGAGGTGGTAGAGTCACCGTCCCTGGAGGTGTTTAAGAAAAGACTGGACACTTGGTGCCATGGTCTAGTTGACACGATGGTGTTGTCGTAGGTTATACCAGATTATTTTAGGGGTCTTTCTCAACACAATCGATTCTGTGACTCTGTAAAGAAAGACCTCGACAGCGTAAACCACCGGGAAAAATTTTAGAAAGGCGGCGCTAACCCACCGAAGCCCTAGGTAAGGCTGTCGAGGAGGGCAGGGCGGAGCACGGCGCGGCTTCCGCGGCGCCCTGAGGGGCGGTGGGGCTGAGGGCGGCGGCCGCGCGCCCCCTCAGGCTGCCCGCGCGGCGCGTGTCTCCAGGCGGGGCGCGGAGCGGGAGCCAATCGAAAGGCGCCGCTGGCACCCGGGTGGGCGGGGCCGAGACCCCCCGCACCAATCAGACTAAGGGGGAGAGGAGCGGGGCGGAGCCTGAGGCGGGCACGGGGCGGGGCTCGGGGAGGGGCGGCAGTAAACACGGCGGCGGGGGGCGCGCGCCGCACGGCCATGGCGGCGTCTCCTGCGGAGGTGCTCGGGCTGCCGGGCGAGGAGGTGAGCGAGGCCCCGCGCCGCCCCCCCCCACCTCCCGCTGCCCTCTTTGCGGAGGGCGGGCGGCGGCTTCTCCGCGGGGCTGAACCCCCTTAGGGCGGGTGTTCCCTGCGGACCCGCTGCGGTGTGGCGCGGCGCGGGGGAGAGGGGTGAGCTGATGAGGGGGGTCCCGGCGGGACCGGCGCCCCGGTACCGGCTCCCCTGTGCCCCGGCCCGCCGTAAGGTGGCGGCTGCCGTGCCGTCTAGCACCGGCATTCTTGTCTCCTCCCGCTGGAAGCTGTGGAGCCTCCTCTATGGACGGAGGGATCCGCGTGCGCTCCCAACTTCCTCGTGACGGAGTGAAGCGGGATTTCTTCTCTCCCCGCTCTCTCCCCGGTACCGAAGAATCGCGTCTTTGTTCCAGGCTTTGTCACAGGCAGTGTGACAGAAGCGGTGCGTGGATTAGAGCGGTACAAAATGTAGTGCGGTGCCTGAGCGATGGGGCTCATACCAGCCTTGCCATTAGCTGGAGTGTGAAATCCTGTCTGCGTTTCAGTGTTTTTTGCAATAAACCCGTGGGTGACTGAAAGTGACTCCTGCCGTGGCCTCTGTCCTGAGGTCGTAGTTCCTGAGCACGTGGATCTTTGGAAGGTGGCTGAGACTGATGTACCTGTTACTGGGTGTAAGTGGTAGACAGGTGGGGTGGCTTTTGCATTGTAACCAAGGCTTGTGCATAGGGCAGAATAGTTAACTTTATCAAGAAGAAGGAAAGCCAGGGGTTTTTTTAAATTGCAGATACAGGAAGACTAAAAGCAGTATCTCTCTGAAAGCTGTTTGATGACCTGTGTGAAATGTCGGTAATGTTGTCTTTGAGCCAACAGGATATTTTACCGAGATTGTCTTTAATCAGCTTTTTTTTTGTGTTCAGGCAGTGATGATCTCTGTGTGAATGCATACTTGTTGCATCCATAATAGGAATTCAGTTTGTTAAAGCCCTAAAATACTATTCCTTGTCTGTTAGCATGACTCTCTCTCTCAAGTTGTGCTTTACTTCTGGAGAAGTAAGTAAAAAGATCTTAAATTACTTTTTTCCTTCATCTTAGTATTTGAATTACATAGGATTTCGAATAGAAGATTAGCACTGCATACTGCAAGGGTTGCATAACACTTCCTATTGCAAGATCCTGTTTTCAGTTGCTAGTAACTTTCTGAGGCTGTGTAGTTGGGCTAAAAGATTCCATGCCTTAGGCTCTCTATTTTAACTTTGTTAAGCTTTGTTCAGTTTAGCTGCTTTGTTGCCTCCCTTGCTATGGGGAAAATATTTTGAAATCTGCTTAAAATTGAACAATTCTGATCTTGCCTCTATCTTTTTGAGCATATGTTCCTTTGGAACAGCTGGGAGAAGGGGGCGAAAACATGTAAAAAATCTATTAGATCCAACTTTTTTTGTAGTTCAAAAGCTTAGCCAAACTTTTTGAAGTGACATATGTGAAAAATGCAGTTTGTTTATGCTCAGAGACTTTAATATTAAGTGAGTAGGTACTGAGTCACATGTAAAGAACTTGCTCAGTTATCTTCATAGTTTTCATGTGAGAGTCTCCACGCACAAATGACAAAAATGATCTCAGGGTTACAGGAAAACTGCTCTGCTAGCTGCTTTTGCCTAAGATACTGGAATGGAAAACAGAGTTCTTCCTCCTTGGATGGTCTTTTTCTGTCTTCACAGAGTTTAAGTCTGGAAGGTTGTATACGCAGATAAAAAACATGGTGAGAAACCCAAGTCATACTGAAAGTATCATCAAGGACTTTTCTGTCATCCCCCCACGTTGTTTTGCAGTCTTGTCGTAGTTTGTCTGCACACTGCTGCTTCCGCAGGGCTGCTCTGTGGCCTGTTCTGCAAGATGGATGTGGTTGGGGTATAAACCAGAATTGTCTGATAAAAGCAATGTTATCTGTGAAACCTCTTGTTGTAGCTTTTGGATATGATCATATGGTAAATATAATAGTTATAAATAAATTGTTAATAAGGAAGGCAGTTGAGGAGAAGTTCGTGTAATTGTTGAGGCAGTTAAATGCAGTATTAGAGTGTGGATTCCACCACCACAACTCAGGTTAGGCATTTATGACAGATTTCTTTAATGGTGTATTAATCACTTGGACTTAATAAAAGAATTGCTAATAGGATGCTACTGACACAAAAGGAAGCTGGGATAAAAAACATGTCATTGAGGTTATTGCGTATACAGTGGGTTGTTGTGTATGCTGTATGTAGGTATCTGAGTTGCAGTGCCTGAATCTAGCAGATGCAGTTGTCCTTAATTTCTCTGGTTCTGTTTTTCTTCTGTAAAACTATCCTGTCACCCACAGGATTTATGGCTTGGTCGAGTATTGAAATAATGAGCACTAGTAAAGTCAATGGGGAAAAAACAGTAGTTCTATATTCAGAACAGGGTATTAGCAGTAGAAAAGTAGATCTCGAATGGTATGGAAATAAGAACATGTTGCTTTTTATCCTCCTAGTAACTTTTTTTGAAGGGGAAAGGAATGCCATAAAGTGTACTTCCTTCTTCCCAGCAGGTCAGACTCCTCTCACAGTGCTCTTTGCCACAGGCTCTTGGAGCCATCAGTGGGGAGCATTCCCCGCTGCAGACTGTGGCGTGAGCTGTGGTGTGGGAGCCCTGCCTCCTCTTGCCGTGCTCGGAATGTCTTCCTTTGAATGTAGGGGCAGGTGTTGGTTCAGACCCACAGGAACAGACTGACGCAACTGCTGCTGCCTTTCTTTGTCACAGCAGCGTTTTGGAAAAGGGGCTTTCTCATACAAAACTTTCAAGTAGTTAAGACTTGGATTCCTGTAGATTAAACACTTTGTTTAAGCATTTTCTGACAAGGTATTCACTTCCACTTACTGTATTTGTATGACAATTGACTGCAGTATTAAACACAGTATTTTCTAACAGTAATTGTGGAATGCTCTTTCAAAGATTGAAGGAAGAATTGTTGATATCTTAGCTAATGCACTGTTATTTCTTTGGTTACAGAAGGAATTACATTTTTTTCAGTGGTTTGCCATGTTAAAAATGTAATTGCTAGAGATTTGTCTGGTATCTGTTTCTGTTTTCTATTGTAATACCTGCTTGCACTGTAGGGCTTTGGAACAGCATTCAATAAAATGACACTGCTTGTCTATATACATGTCTTTCATAGCCAGTTTAATTTTGAAATGTCTATATGTCAGAGTTCTTACACTCTCAGCCTGAATTAAAGACTTCTTATTTCATTTAGCTCTTTTTATGTTGCCTAAATAACATTCTGAGTTAGATAAATTTTTAGATTTTTTGTATCTATTATGTTTGGTTGGTTTCAGGGATAAAACTAGAAATAGGAACTTCTAACAGGAAAAAATACACTTCCTATTTGCATCCATTTGCCATTTCAGCTTTCTCAGTCACTTGAGAACTGTCCTGTGTAGAAGAAGTGTTCTTGTTTACTGCAGGTCGCCTAAGATTTCTCCTAGGCATATGGTATTTCATTCTGGAAAGCTTTAGATATATTGTTATATTCCTTTAGGATCTACTACTGGAGTAGGTTGTTTATGGTTATTTAGCTGGTAGCTGGTGAACTGAATGTCTAGGATACGTGGTTTGTCTTCTCTACTTCTGCACACCTTACCCCACAACCCTTCTTGATATTGTTGTCTTTTGGAGGTGATGCTGATGAGTAGAAATGTTTCAGACATTACTTCAGAGACTGGCACGGGCTAATCTTCTTTTGGATTGCTTCTGACAAAACCAGTAATGTTGTTTGACTCCTTTGTGCCTGAGCTTGAGGCAGCCCAGTGCTTCAGTTCCTGTTCAAAGCCTGTGGTCTCCCCAGTGCCTCTGTATGAGATGCCTGCTCTGTCTTTTCTTATACAGGCACTCAAACAGAAAATGTAGATATTCATGTCTCTGTGCTTCAGAAAGAATCTCAATCTTTTCTAGGCTGTGAAGGACTTTACCATCACAAGGCATGTCCTGGAATCCCATGTATCTGGATTGAGACGCTTGTAGAAATAGTGATACTTGCTGGCTTGTAGTCTTGAGAGTTTTCCTGATTTTGTTCGGTGTTTGCTTGGGTTTGTTGAACAGCAGTGCAATTTGTGTAGATCTGGTGGTTTCCAGAAGCTATTTTATGTACCTCTGTTTGTCTTGTGTTGTTTTTTTAAGGCCTTTCGTTTACACTGAGCTAATAAACACTGAGTGGGACTGTTAAGGATATTGGGTTGCACATGGTGAAAAATTGTTTGGTGGTTGGGTGGTTTTGGATTTTTTTTTTTGGTTTTTTTTTTTAATTTTGTTGACAAATTGGTAACTCTATTAGTGAACTTCTGTTGTCTTGAATCTTTTCCTTATTTTATAGTCAAATGCAGCTGTTAAATACAATCTGTAGTAACAGCCAGCATTTCTTGATGGATGAGACTTTTGTATTTATGAGCACAAAATGCTCACATGGTACAATTAAGTTCTTCTAGTGAGTTAGTAAGACTGATCTGTAACAGGCAGGAGGAAGTTAATGACTTTCATTATGTTTAAAAGATCAATTAATGTAGTTGTATAATAGGGATTTTTCTGAATCTAAGACTTTGCTTGTTTTGAAATAATTTCTTCAAAGAAAAATGTTTCAGCTCTGTTGGTCACTGTAGAGGGGACAGTGTTCTCTGGGTTGTGAAGCAATGGTCAAATGGCAAAGTCTTCTTCCCATTTTCCATCTCCTGGTGAAATGAAGTGATCATGCTAAAAAAGACTTGCTGTCATTTAGACGACACCTAACATGTATGGCTGCCTCACTTGCAAGGTCTGATTATTACAGGAAGTGCTTTTCTCAACCTAAGGCTCCCCATTTTGTGGAAAATGCTTTCTTTCAAGTGAGAACTATATGCAGACATGGTATGAATCTTAAAAAAGCCTTAATATATAGTTCCTGATATTGCCAGAATCTTTAAAGGTGATGCTGCTGTACTGTTTCATTGTTGTAATAAGCCTTGGTGCTCTTTTATTGGCTTTAGTGGTAGTTGATTCTTGACCTATCTAACTGGAACAGAAGAATAACAGGATGTTATTGCCAGAGGAATTGTTTACTACTAAGTGTTCACTGTTAGACTATTCAGTCATTTTTGTATTGGCTTCCTCAAAAAAAGCTGTCTAGTAGTCCAGCAGATACTACCATTTTATGTTTTACATTAACTTAACCATCCTGGCTTTGGCTATGGTCATCAACATGTCACCATTTCTTGATCTGTGCCTTTTTTCTCACTACTTCTTCCTGCTTATATTTTTCTTCTGTCTTCTGCCCTCTCTTGGACTTCCATCACTAATGCAGGACTCATTCTCCCAGTACTCTTTAGTGTTATTTTCCTACCATGTGTATTTGGAAAGGATGGGGGTGAGAATGAACAATTTGTTCATACCTGTCCTTTGTACTTACTGACTGCAAACGACTGTAAGCCAGACAAGACCATTCCATTCTCAAGGTTGTGAACAAGTTTTGAACTCCTTATAAGGTTGAAATTTCTTTCCAAGTGCTGTTTTCTTGTCCTAAATGAACAGTTCAACAACATCTCAATATATATTCATTGAACACAGGTAGTTTCATAGTGACTTTTATGGAAATGAAACTGTCTTCTTTTGCAAGTGCCACTTTATTAGTTTGACACTTGTTTTGCTGCTCTGAGAACACACTTTAAAACTATTTTAAGACATACATAAAAAGGATTTCTGTTTTATGATCAATTCCAAGAATCACAAGCTGGAAAGCATTGCCTTTAAAGCTTTAAGTTGTTGATTGTCAACATACTAGCTTGGAAACCTTCTATTTCATTCCTTGTTACACAGTATCTGTTAGTAAATAGATTAATTATTAGAGATTGTGAAAATGGCATGGTTTAGTAGTCCCAGCTATTTTGACTAGCATCTTGAACATGTACTTTAAAATATACTAATATGATTAACAATAGAATAATGATAAAACCTGGAAGTTGATAGTAAGATAACTGTCTTGCTGACTCAGCTCTGAAAAGGATGTTTTGTCTGATTTAATCAGACCAAGAAGTTTTGGATATTCAGTCTCTGTAATATGTCATAGCCTTATTCCTCTACCCCATAGCTTTAAAATACTATATAACCCCTAAAAACAATTCAAGCTTGAATTTGTTAGGAGCAGACTAACTGATATAAACACTATGTGCATCCACTCCCTGGCATATTCGGTAGTTTTAACAATATTTCTTCTTTTTCCATGTGCTGTTTTTACCTGATTCATATTGGGTTACTTACATTCACAGAGGGAACAGTGTAACAATTCAGTTGTAACATTATTGTATTCTTTTTTTGGTGGTTTTTTTTGTTTTTTTTTTTGCCTCCAGCCTCTGGAATGGCCGGCAGTCAGAAGCTGTCAAAAGAAGCTGAACGTCCTTGTTCCATCTGTACAAACAGTCCCTGTACAAGTCTGTGCCCAGAGCTGCTGCCTTTGATGGGCTGTTGTGTGCATGTCTGTGTTGCAGAGCAGCTGGGTCCGAGGGCACTAAACCTGTAAGACTCCCCGTGTGTGCAGAGCAGCAGAGAATGCTCAGTTTCTTCATCTGTACAGACAGAATTAATTCAGATTGACCCATTCAAGTTAATGTCAGGACTGCAGAAGCATGGGTAGACTTTTATATCCAGGAAGAGACTCTTGAGATAAATGGGGCTGAGAGAGCAGTCTCTTAGATAAACTGCAGTGCTGCTAGGCATAGCTGGTGTGTTCCTGTTTACTGGCTAGGTGCCCGTCCCCTCCTCTGCCAGCAGAACCAGTGGAAGCACGGCAGTGGTGTAAAAAAGTAGCAAAGGCAAGCTTGAGAGTGTCCATAGTCAATATGGAAGAGTAAAAGAGGTACAGGCTGCAGCCTGTGTATTTTTTGGGCCACAAAAACACTCATGTTGCAGCTGCCTGTGGATCTACTGGAGTTACTGATCCACAATTTCTTGTATGTGGCTATGAAGGAGGCAAATATGGATCTCCTGATCAAGGTGGATGAAGAGGACGAAGTTCAAAATTGCCTTTCAAACCATGAAATTTTGATTTTGAATCTATTCCCTGTGGGTGCCAGAATCAAGTATCTGATGCTTTGTCTCCGTGCAGAGCTTGCATGGCCTAATTTTTGTCTGCATGAAATGAGCTTCAGACGGTCCTGGAGCTCTTTGGCTGTTCACTGCTTTCTGGGATCTGTGTTTGTGGCAGCTTTTTCGAGCTGTGGCAGCAGCTCCTCAGCTATTCTGCCTGTCATCAGTGAGGAGGAAAGGTCGGATGGTCACGGCACAGCCCGGTGTCCTGTGGGCAGGCTCTGCCTCTTCAGGATGTGCGGGGTTGCAGCATAATGGGTCCTTCCAGTATCAGGCCCTTCTGACTGTGTTTGGATCGAGCCCTGTGAATTTCCCCTGATGTTCCTTGCACACTGGTGTGCCCAGAGAATGGGGAACCTCATCTGTTGTGATTATGTATTGCCTGTGCATGTTAGCATGGGTTTTTTCCTGAAGTTTCTAATCTCCCTAGCTTGGAAAAGGAAGAAGTGGACCCTCCAGTCTCATCTATCAATTAAAAAAAACTAAAAAGGGGTGTGGTGGCTTTTGGCAGTGAGAGCAGTTAGTTGAAAAAGTGAAAGTGAAAAAGGACATCTGTTGGGAAGATTGTTGTGAAGAATTCAAGAGTTTTTTAAAACTGCTTCTGTTAATCTAGCAAGATATTTCTACAGGGCAGCTCATACGTTCATGGCAGTTTGGTTAGTTGTAGTGCTGGGCTGACTAAAATGCTGTAGCTGTCCTAGTTTGGCACTGACCCCAAATAAATAATAACCTTTCTTTCAGCAAGGCATGTTTAAATCAACCTTCAGCATGCCAGCACTGGGTTTGTGGCTTCTAGTTTCCTGAGGCTATGTGCAAAGCAATTTGTTTTTCTGTAAAATAGCTTTCATATCTCTATTATGATACAAGTAAACAAACCATGTGATTAAGCCAACTTTAAAATCTCAGGAGCTTGGATCCTATTTTTGGGATCTCCCCTGTGTGGACTACATTGATGCACTGTTAAGCCTGACTCTGGGATGCCTGCGCCCAAAAGCATCTAATTGTCTTTGCTTTTCTCATGCTTGAATAATGGAGCAAATCTTGTGGTCTAAGCAACTAAATGCAGATACAAGAAAACCTATTCGTCTTTTAGAGCTGTATGTCCTACATCAGCATCTGCTCTCAGTCTTTTTCTGAGAAGGAAAAGGTGGGGATGTTTGTCGTGCTGATTTCTGTCAGTTGGGTCCCGTGGGCTGTGGCTGAGGACCATCCTCCTGTCTGGAGGGGCTCGAGGTGCTCTGGGTGCAGTGCAGAGGTGCTCAGGAAGAGGGGAAATGCACACGTGGGACTCTTCAGCTTGAATCAGTGCAGAAACTCGCTGATGTTGAAAGTCACTGAAGCCAAGTAATTGATAGAAGATAAACTGGACATTGTTTTAGAATGTAAGACAGGTGGATATGTTTAGGATATTTGTGATGTATAGAAAGTTAACAAATAGCTCTTCTTAATTTGATGCCAACGTAGTTTTTTACTTACGTTTTCTTAAATCTGCTCAGTTCTGTTGTTGTCATAAAACACGTGATAATGTTATGTACCTTAAAAGCCTGATCATGACTAAGAATTTTGAAAGCTTAGGCCACTTACTAGTGGTCAGTGCTGGGAGGGGTTGTTTGTTGGTCTTCCTTTTCTGAACTCCTAGAGTTTCTAGTAGGATACAATTTTCTTTGAGGTGAAGGCTGAAGACAGACTTGTAACTTGGCAGGAATTGACTTGGACAATTGATTGTTTTGTCAGTGAGTGGACGTTGTAGATGTTCATCTCAGTTCCCAGGCAATCACGTCTAACTGTAGAGGGTGGGAGAAATTTGCTTACGTTTTTATTATTATGTTTTTATTTAGTGGTCTGTTCTCGGTTTTACATTTTTAGCCAGTAGTTCCTGCCTCAGGATTAGCATGCAGTTCTCTCCATTAGCTTTAAGAACCATTCCAGTTGGGATTGGTAAGGGAATTTAGCCCTGTGGTTATATAGGAGACCAGTGACAAAGCATTCTTAGTGCTTCCTAGGAGTCTCCTTTAGAAAACACTTGCAATTGTATGTGCAATTCGGGAGGGCACCAGGGAGAACATCTACTGCTTCACCCTTTGCTCTTGTATCTGTTTAACTCCTTAACCACCTAGATTGGATCAGCTTTCCTCACAAGTGTCTCTAGCCTACCATCTCCTACAAACAGCCCTTCATCTGGAAAGCTTTTTGCTTTCCAGAGAAACAATGCTCATTTGTCTTCCTCCTCTGATATGGTCACAGCTGTTGGGATTTTTTTTTCCCCTCTTGAATTTGGTACCTTATCAGATGAGCCAAGTAGGACTGTGCAGCTGTATTAATTAACAGGAGAAGTGCAATTACTTATGTCACTTCTGTGAAGCTAATTTGTATAATGTGTAATTGAAATATTTTTTGGTTTCTTAAAAAACTCATACCCTGCTGGCAGGTCACATCAGAAATCCCAGTATTTTGAGTGTGACCTCTGTGTGCTGCTAACTAAAAATAGATGTAAGAATTCTTTATTCTTGCATTTCTTTTCAGAGTTTTTTACTGCTTTATTAATGTATTTTGATAAATTTGATACCCTTTTCATTCTGCCCAGGAAATAAATATTGTCAGAGTCTATTTCCCTCCCTCTGATGAATGCCAAGATACCATTAGGTAAAAACTTGTGTGGTCTATGCACATTTGTCTGAGTGTTACTGATAGGGCTATTTCTGTCAGACAAAGCAACTGCATCATTTAGTCTATAGTTTTCAGTGTGAATTCAACATTATGCCCATAATTTCTTTTAGCTTTATTAATTGAAAATAGACCTGAAAAATATGTTACTTTGTTTTTAAGGAGAACACACGAATTGTCAGAGTGAAGGTTATAGCTGGAATTGGCCTGGCCAAGAAGGATATCTTAGGAGCCAGGTAAGAATATATTGTTAATGTATTAAGGGACAGCTGCTTCTTTATTTTCTTTCTACAGCTTTTAGTTCTTGGTGAATTCTTGTGTGCCTCTTGCAAAAAAAAAAATAAAAAAATCAGAACTCTTTCAACTGGCAACTTTATAAAATTATTAGAGACTATATAAACATGAAGATATCTGCTGTCTTGTCCAAGAATCACTTGGACAGATCTTATGTATTGACTAAACAAAGTATAGGAATGTTTTATTCTCTGTATGGTAAAATAGCTCTGCCATGGAGGATAGATCCATGACTGTATTTTACTTCAGGCAGGCTACAGCTAAAATAACTAGAGTTTAGTTTTAGGTTATAGTCAAAATTCTCATCTGTGCTTGAAAAACTTGGAATGAACACAGTACTAAACACTGGTAGCTATAAGACTTTCAGCTCAAATTACGTGCAGAG
Source organism: Pachycephala philippinensis (assembly GCA_013397055.1). NCBI lineage: Eukaryota > Metazoa > Chordata > Aves > Passeriformes > Pachycephala > Pachycephala philippinensis. The sequence continues at coordinate 438,361 of VWZT01005590.1, read as the reverse complement.
GAACATTTAGCAAAGGAATGATCAGACTTGTGAGTTGGTAATTGAAATGCTTTTAGGATCTTGTAGAGTTGGCAAGTGGCAGAATGCACTTTGTGCTAAAGCCACTTTTGCTTTTGGCCTTTGTACAGAGGGTCTAGAAAAGTATTGATGGGTTTTTAGTACAAGTTCTGCTGTCAGCTGCTTTGGCATCTGTGCAGGACTGTTGTTATTTTAGCACTAGCAAAATTGCTCTCTGCGACATCAGTTTAGCAATAGAAAAATGTCTCTTGTGAAATTCATGTTTTCCCTAAAGCCAGACAGTGTCTCTTAAATTTTTTTTTTGTTCATGTACATTTTTTTTTTTGACTTCAAGCAAAAATAGATCAGCTTTTCTCATCATGACTTAAATATGTGAAAACTGTATGCTCTTTTGCTCTGTGGCAGACAGTCTTGGTCACCTTTTGTTACTACTCTGAGCAACTGAGTGCTTTGATTGTTCATGAAAAGTAGATATTCATATAATATGTTGGGTTTTAATACCATGGGAAGGGAAAAGGCGGTAGGGTATTTTAAGCAACAATATTAGGACATCTTCATTAACAGAAAAATTCAGGTTGAACTCAAACTCTGTGAAAATGATAGAACATACAGTAAAATTGTTGCATGTCCAAGGAAGTACCTCAAAATCCAGGTGTTCTAAAGTGTTAAGATACTTAATACTTCAATATTTTTCAGTCACAACTGATTTTTTTTCATGCATGTCTTGTTGAAATGTGAGAGGATTTATTAAATCTGTTCTCCTGAAATAACTGTGAAAGAGGACAGAGAATTAAATTGTACTGATACACAGAATGGCATAGCTAACATGGTCATAATCACTACTAGTGTTTATATTAGTTTTATCTCTAAAACTGTGTAGGAAATGATTGTAATTGCAGATGTCTATGGTATTCATAATTGCAATGCCTAGTTACATAGCTGCTGTTAATTTAAGCCTTTTAAAATTTGACTGCTAATAATGGTGACCAAAAAGGGCATAGACCAGCATACTACTTGTTTGCTTTTTTTCCCTCCTAGTGACCCGTATGTGAAGGTGACATTGTATGATCCAGTGAATGGAGTCCTTACCAGTATTCAGACAAAAACTATTAGAAAGGTTAGTCATCTTATCTGTGTGGGTGTGGTGGGGTTTGTTTGGGGTTTGTGGTATTGTGTTGAGGTTTTTTTAAATCAGACTCCAGAGGAAAAATTAAAACTGTAGGAAATATGAGAATTCATATGTCTTTTGAGTGAATGGACATGTGGAAAGGAATGTTCCATGGTTTGCTCAGCTTCTCTGTTCAGGGCATTATTGTGGTATTCTCTCTTCAAAAGTTTTATTGAAAGGTAGAGGAAAAACTAAGGAATATAAGGTGAGTACTGATTCAAAATAATGTCATTTATGGAAGTACTGGATTGTTGTGATTTTTCTGAGATCTTTAATGATACAAGAATGTTGCTGTACAACTTTTATCCTTTTTTATGTTAAAAACACAAACACAATTTGTTCTGTTTAAACATCAAATTGTACCATTCACTTGAATCATGATACTACTTGTTTTTCTAGAATACATGGAGGAAAAAGTCAGTATTGCTAACTTAGTTTAACTAAAAATGAAGAACTGTATACATGAGAGGGAATGGTTCCAAAATGGTTGTTCTCAGATAGTGGCTGTTCTCAGATAGTGGCTGTGATTTATGTTATGATCACTCATGCATTTTTCCTTCCATGTTCATAGTTGTTACTGTAAACTCTCTTCGTAGCTAAATTATTTCTAGTATTTTTAAAAATAATCACAGTTCAAAGATGAGTTTAGTTGAGTGAGTTATGCTGTGTTTGGCCCATCTGTGCCTGGTCTGTGTAGATTATGTTGCTTAGAGATTTGGCATTTGTTAAGAGTGGTTTGCATGTAAGTAACGTGGGTGTTCACTGAGAAGAAGACAGTGATTATTACTGAAGGGACATACCCTAAATTCACTGTTTTCTAGTGTCTAATGCACCTTCTCTGCATCCATGGCACAGCCAAAATCTGAGAATACCTGCATAAGTTGCCTCCATTCTGCACTGCATTAAACAGTACAAGACTCCTTTGACTTTTACCACCAATATCAAGGTTAAAGTGTTTATGATTTTTTCTTAAGTGAATTGTTACATGGAATAAAACGTGTGTAATACATCACAAACGACGTACGCTAGTACAGAGTTGTCAGTATAACTAATGCATTCTTCCTTTTTTTCCCTTCCTCCACACATAGTCCTTAAACCCAAAATGGAATGAAGAACTCTTATTTAGAGTAAGTGATTTTGTTTATAGCCTTATTACCTGTTGGATATTATGCTGACACATTGGGAAAAACTACTCACTACTCTCCCTACTTCAGAACTCTTCCCTAATTCAGAACTTACTCTACAATTAATGTTCTAAAAGGCTCACAAACTGCTTTCCTTAGAAATACGTTTGTTAACTCTGGCACAAAAAAAAAGTTATATTTTCAGTCTTGATGTTGCCTTCTTTTTTTCTGGGAATGTTTAAAAGCATGTGCATGGATTTAGAAACAGTTTGGGATAGTAACAGTTCTGGCTTATTGGTTCTAATAGAAATGCATTGCATGGTAGAATGGCAGCAAGGTATAGATTTGCTGTTTAATAGAGACCTTAGGTATTTCTTTCCTCCTGCATAAACATAGAGATTTTGCTGAAGACAAGTACTGGAATTCAGTATATATATTAATTATCACTGTACTTCTTTTCCATAGGTTAATCCTCAGAAACACAGACTCCTTTTTGAAGTATTTGATGAAAACCGGCTGGTAGGTCTTTTTATGTTAATTTTGCAGTGTATTAAAGACTTGAATGGAAGCAAGTCCATCAGGATTCAGTGTGGATAAAAAACCCACACCAAACAACCTTAACTTTTATAATGGAACCTAAAGCTAAAGGCAGACCTGATTTGTTTATTTATCTGATGTTACCACACTCCTGTAGCTCTGAAGCAGTTACATTATTACTCTACCACACTCCTGAAGCTCTGAAGCAGTTACATTATTACTCTAAACTTCTAATGTGCTTTAACTCATTCTTTTATAGTGCTGGTCACATGATAGGGCCAAATTCTTTGGTGATACTGAAAGCTCTGCATTGGATGTTTATTTTTCCCTACAAACAAAGCAGTATTGATATGTGGTGTGAGAAGCTTCTTCAGTGTGTGAGGAGTATCATGAAAGAAAGCGTGTATGGATTTTCTTTAGAAAGCTCAAGGAGTGAACAGTGGATTGTGATCTTGTAGATAGGTGTCACTCTGAATGGCAGGTCATTGGTGAGACAGGGCTAGCTTGTGCTTTTGTTATTGTAGTTAAATCAAAAGTCCTTCTCTGACCCAAGCTCTCATTTTATGTGGAGATGTCTAATTACCTATATTTCTGTTTGTGTGTTTCATTGTGAGTGAGTTTGTAGCAGTACAATCATGACATTGCATCCATCTCACTGACATTCCTTGTCACTGGAATATATTCCTTTCCCCTCTGCAGGAGTTTGGAACTAATAGGAGGGATCGAGTGCTCTTGGACTCCAAACACAGTTTCATTCCAATTAAAGGATCTCTTTGTGGTTTGTGTTTGAGTAGTGTGTTGGCCATGAAAAACATTTTTTCCTGAAGCTTTCTGCATATGTTCAGTAATCCATTGTATCTTTTATTGAGGTGCTGCTCTCCTAAAGTTGGGAAGAGTGAAAATGTTTGTAAATATAAGTACAAACTGCCTAGAATAATGAGATTTAAGAAGGAGGAAGCTTGCTTCTTGGTTATAGGCATTACACTGTCCCCAAACCATTTACTACCATTACCATTTACAAACCATAACTGGTGGTATTACCTGTTCTAAGTATTTCAAATACGATGTCTCTCTGATTTATTTGAAAGCAATGTTAGAGGGAATCACCAGAACTTGTGGCCTACACAGGAGGTTAAATGTGGTTTTCCAGGATGCTCAGATTTTCATCTGGACATAATATTATGGGCTACAGCATATCTGTCATGAGGTCAAAGTACTCTGTCCATTGCATGTCTCATTAGAGCATTGCTGCCACCACCTCAGGCATGATTAGCAAGTAGGACTCTTGATTTTTTGGGGGGAGAAGACCAGTGTTTTCCTTGTGTTTCCCACCAAGAGAACTCCTTCACTGTCTTTAATCTAGAGTATATAAGTTGTTTGATCAGTTTGCTTATGGGAGAGGAACCAATTAAACATTTTATTGGTATCAGCTATGAAATGGTGCTTTGTTTCCCATGTATGATTATATTTAGAGATCAAAGTCTCATGACTTTATCAGTCACTCTATAGTTCTACAATAAAATCTGTATATTTTTCACTGTTTCCATCTCACTTGGTGAATGGAGCAAACCATCTCCCTGTTTCTCTTCAGCTTGCTCTCAGAGACAGTGTTTTTATCCCAGATGTCTTGAGTTGTTTTCAGTAAGACAAATTGTTGCCTTAGCTATGATTGTTGTTTACCATTGACAAGCTCCCCCACTTCTATTAATTCATCCTCACATGTCAGAAATCGTAGGTGCCTTGCTAGGTAGCTATGATCAAAAGGTGTTTCATCTTCTGTTATTTTAGTATTTTACTCTGTTGTTTTCAGTGTTCTTTCATCTACCTATTGGATGACTGTTTAAAGTCTAAATGTGAGCAAGCTGATAAAATGGAAATATTCTTATATTTGTGAGACTGTCCTCCCGATGGTTGATTTCCTCTTTATTCCCTTTATTCTGCTTTTATTCCCTTTAACTTTCAGGGATAAAAGGAAGCCAGAAATACCTGCTTGTTTTTAAGAAATGTTGTATTCTTGAACACCAACCTCTAAAAAACCTTTCTTCAGAGCTTAGCTTAAATTTCGGGTCTTGCTGCATTGGTTATATCACCAATAGTCAGGGTTTTGGAATCTTCCCATAACAGCTTTAAACTTTTCAAAAATCCCTTGTCTTGGATTTCGTAAAGGAGCACTAAATCTAGTTTGTTGTTCTGACTTGCAAACCCTTGGTAGAATAAAGGGCTTGAGCAGTTTGAGTGGAGTCTTTAATAATGGTTGTCTTTAAACGCACGCTAGAAAAATGTGTCAAGAAGGACATTGAGATCACTTAGGAGGTGAATCAGTGAAGGGACCACATCTTTTGCTATCTTTCTATCTTACACTGTTTAAGTCTACATTGTCACAATTTAAGTATATTGCAAACAAAGTACCTAAATCTGTTACTGATACCAAAGAAATCAATGACATTAAGCTTTGAATGGAACTATTGGTATTTTTAAAAAATACTAATTTTTAGTTTATTTTTATGCCAACTCTAATTCAGCAACATCGAATTTAACATTTTAAAAGCCATTTTACGTTGCCTAAGAAAACTGTAGTTGGCTGCTGGTATCTATACAGGTATAGCTAAGGAAGAGAGACGTTGAAAAATTTTGCTGGAGTCTTAAGCCTTGAGTTACCGAATTATGTCAGTTTATTGTTTTCTTAGGATTTCTCCAGTAAAATTTAAAAAACATTTCAGATCATCCACTGGGGGAGAAAGGAATGCTTTTAGGAAAAGAAACCAGCACCTCCAATGGTTGCACTGTGTGTCCCACGAACATGTTACAAACTGTGCCACTAATGCATTTGTTCTTGGGGAGAGAAGAAGCCTTAAGAAATGCCTTTTTTTTGCTTTTCACTCACATATCTTAGGGTCACTTGCTGGTGTTTTTTGGTTGGTGTTTGGTTTGTTTGGTTTTGTGGGTTTTTTTTTTACTATATTGCTTGAAGTTCAAATGTAACTTTTTGAAACTGACCAAAAGAATCTTTTATGGTATTTTCTTTCCTCTTCTCTCCCCATCCCAGTCCCCCACCAGCATATAACTTTAGAAGAAGTCCTGTTAGTTAAGCATAATGAAATAAATGAAGTGTTGTATTTGTTGGCTTTTTATGAATAAGCCAGTATTCATTTATTGCTGCATTCTAATAATGGAATTCAGGTAATGGAGGTTAAGTAAGCCCTAGAGTATAATTAGAAAACAAATTTGTTGCTTGCAAACAAGGTACTGTGAATTTGATTCTTGGCTCTTTTTTGGGAAGGAGGTATAAATGTTAATTTTACTGCCTTCTAGCTTAAAATACAGTAAAGGTTAAATAAATATGAAGCAGAAAAAACTCCTAGTAGTATGACCTATAAAAGTATAAATGGCCTAGTGTTCTCTTCTGTTTGTACTCTTTCAGCAGCACTAAGTAATTTCATGTTAGTGCAGTAGCATTCAGTACTGCATCATATATGGCTTATGTATTCAAAAGTACATTCATAGCCAAATGTTGGTGTTTTTCAAAACAAAACCCACAACAAAAAAATCCTACTAACAGCAAGATTCAAGATTGTCTTTTATCAAAAGTCCCACTAGGTGCCAGCAAAGGACCTCTTCAGATTATATGAGCCAGTGAAACATTTTGTAGGAATTCTCAGTCCCATTACTCTTGGAAGAATTGACAGTATATTAACTTCTTGACATGCTGATCATTTTATTTAAAAAATGAAAATTAAAAAAAATACTAATTAGTTATGAATGTAGGAAGCAGTTTGTGTATTAATTATACAGAATAGCTTTCTTCTGTAATTGTGTGTGGTAATGCTGTTTATCTCTGTGCATACTTAGTTCAATGTTCTAAAGTTTGTGTAGCTGGTCATATATCTGCAAATCACATTGAACTGTAATGAATGTCCCCTTACTCTGGGCTTCCAGCAAACAAAATGAGGTAGTTTAATTTGTAAGAATAATTTTGTTTCTTTCTACCTTTAACAGCTGTAGTTAGAAAAGGTCGAACTAGAAATAAAAATAAATGCCAAATTGTTAACCAGAAAAACTTTTTTGGGCTCCTATTCAGTTGCACCTCATTTAAAATTATGAATTAATAAACAGGAGAGGATTCTACTATGTGCAAGTCTTTAGAAAGTGTGATTGCTTAGCAGCGTGTGGATTGCATGGTAATGCCAGATTTCTTTTAAGTTTTATTTAAATAGTGCAGAAAAACATTTTTTTTAAGGGAGAGGAGGCTTATTTCACTAGTTTATGCATAATTCAGACCTCAGCAGTTTGCTAGCATGGTTACTATTTGGAAATTCAATCCTGGACTTGATACTCAATTATATGGGACTTCATTCCTACCAACTTCCTGTAATTCTAAACCTATGGGTAAAAATATTAGTAGTCATACGCTGCTGGGGAAAGTACGGACACACTTACTCAGCTCGTGCAGCCGCAGCAGGCGTTGCTGTTTGAAACTTGGAAGTTCTGGAAGCCTATTATTGTATTCATTTATGCAAATTCCAGAAGGTATTATTGAAACAAGGTCAGTAGTGTTTGTCAGTGTGTCGCAGCTGAGGTTCTTGGAACGTAAGTGCTTTTTAAATGAAGGCTTTCTGACTGCAAGCAATCAGCGACGGTCCAGAAACTACAGTTCAAGGAATGGCTGACATTTCAAGAGGTACTTTTTTTTTTAAAACGCTAGTATCTTGTAGAAATTAGGACAAAGACTGCAACTTTTATGGGCTTTTACTGTTGCAATGTACCAGCTCTGGGTTCTGTGCAGCTGCCTGTAGCCTTTCTGCTGAAGGATCTTTGTGGGTTTCATTTGCTAACATGCGTGGAAATGAGAACAAATGGCACGACGGTTAAGATTGCATTTTGCTACCCCAAGAAGCAACACAGATCCATTATCAGAAACCTCTGAAGATGTTTTGGATAGTAATAATTGTATGTACTCTAAAAAATCACAGAATTCTGCACCTAGCGTTACACAAGTGAAACTAACTCCTAGACAAGCTGCTTATGCACCTGTAGTGCAACAAGTAATCAGTCAAGAGAAAAACACAAATATCTCTTCACTGCAAATAAAAAAGAGCAGTTCACTGCACATTTCCCTGCAGTCTAGGAAGCAGAGAGGATGTTCTCGGTTTGGTGATGCTGTGGCTGCCGGTGAAGACATTTCATTCATTGGTATTGGTAGCGAAGGGAGTTGTGGCACTGGAACTGTGGCTGATCATCGATCTAATGACAGCCTTCTGAGCAGTGCTGCTCTGGGCAGAGGCAGCCTCAGCAGCATTGCAGCAAGTGACAGTGGCTCGTTCAGCAGTGCTGGCAGTGACTATGGATCATGTGCAAGTACCACAAGTGATGGAGGTTCATATAGTAACAGTGTCATCAGTGACAGTGGCAGTGGCACTCTTTGGACAAGTGACAGTACTTTCTGTAGTAGTGTTGCCTATGGTGACACTTCATGTAGAAGCACTGCAAACAAATGTAATCCCTCCAGGAGCAACTCATCTCAGGAAACACTTTATAGAAGTAATACTACTTTTGACCAAGATGCTTTGTCAGTGAGGAAGAAAACTAAAATTCCATTGCGACGTTGTTCATCACTGGTTATTTTTCCTAGGAGTCCTTCCAGTACTCCTCCAGCTTCTCCAGTAAGCTCAGGTCAACTACCACACAGGGGCACCTATCAAACATCTCATAAATTAATTATTTCTCCTGGTGAGCTGGCACAGAAAGAAGATCAAACCATTTCCAAGGGATTCCTTTCAACAGCAGTCAATGGACTTAGACTGTCTAAAACAGTTTGCTCTTCTGGCGAAGTCAGAGACATCCGACCGCTTTATTTGAATGCATCATTACAGGACGAAAGTCAAATTTTGAATGGTCCTCAGCAGGCAACTTGTGAAGAAGTACCTGATGGCTTCTCATGTGTTTCAGTTCATCTTACACAAAGATCATTTGCATCAAGCACTGACATGGTTAATGGCTCTTGCAGTCCAGAGTTAAATTTGAACTCTGGTGCAAAATACCCTCATTTAAAACTGGAACGTAGCATATCTGCATGTCTGCCCTCAAAAACAGATTCAGAATATCAGATAAATATAAATGAACTAGGAAGACCGAATAAACAGATGAGCAAAACTCACCATATTTTGCAAAGAAGTGTTTCCTTGGAAGGATCACGCCAAAAAGTTTCTTGCTGTTTATCCAGCCCTAAATACAAGTGTCATAGTGCAAGGACGTCTCAGTTGCACATACAGTTCAAAGCTGGGAATGAAGGAAAAACAACTGGTGTTAAGAAACGATATGGAACCTCTAAAAGGGAAATGTCTAGCACTTTGTGGAGGCCCCATAAGGTGAGTGTTGTGGTTTATAGAAAAATGTGATGGAAATTTAGCTGGGAAATAATAGAAGTTTGCAACCAAGACTTCAACGCAGTGATTTCAGAGTTTCCTAATGGTGTCAAATTGTCACCATTAGGAAGTTAATTAATGATCTGTAAGATTTAGGTTTTAGATAAGTTTCTTAGAGTATGGTACATACAGTAGCATAGGTGAATAGGTGTTACAGTGAAATCCCTGTATTTAATATGTTTTAAACAATAGTTTGCTGTTTACATGAACTCAGAGGGATCTTCTTGTCTAGTTATCTTGACATGGAAATAATTAAAACTTCAGATTTTGTAGTTATAAACACCAAACTTTTCAGTAAACTAGTAGTAATTACTGAAGTTGTTTGCATATAAAATGGGTGAAAATGAGTGGTCTTTTAGTTTTATTTCAGATAGGCTTTATTTTACAGAACACTTTGCTGTATGTAGAATTAAAAATAAGTAGTATTTGAGCAGAGAAGCTGTAAATACCATTTGTTTCTGTATACACCCTGAACCACAGGAATTTTCAGAGTTTCCTCTCACTCTTTTTTTTCCCCCTTCCAACTACTATTTCAGCCTGAGCGGTACAGAGTAACTTAATACCTCTCCCAACAACATTGCTGTTCAAGTTATAGTACTTGGGTCTAGAAGGCTTGTATTAAATTTTTTTTTTTTGGTAATGAAATTCATGTCCAGCTAAACTGCAGAGGTGTCTACCCTTATTAACTCTTAAGGCAGTTAGTAAAGCATAGGCCACATGAAAGGTGGATTTTAAGACTTGTTTAAATAACATTGTGAGGCCTTAAATTATCTGAGTATTTTTAGTTATGAATGCTGATAAAAGTGCAACAATTGATGGTTATTAAAACTGTTTTAAGAACTCATTCTCATTGATTTGACACTACTACCGTATAACTAACATGCCTGTTTTAGCAAAGGGCTTTTTGCCAAAGATCTTATAATTATGACAGTCCCTTTCTAAACTAGTAAAACAGGTACCTTGGAGGTGTTAGCCTGGAATTTTCAGTCTTTTGTTGCCCTTAGAGCAGTGCCTGATGATTCTACACTTTCTGACTTCTTTAGAGCTTTTTGGTTTGAAGAAAAATGCTCTTTCCTTCTTGGGAAACTGTGATTTATGCTTAAGCTTCTTTATAAAACTCACAGTGGATCACAGGTAATCACTATATATATATGTTTTTATTGTTTGGTGATTCTTCTTCCCAAAATCACACTGTAAAGTGAGGGGTAAAATCCACAATAAGCACAAACAGATTAGATCCAGACTACTTAAAATGTGTCAGTTATTTTGAAAGTATTTTGTGGAAAAAAAATGTTGAGTCATGCACTTCCAGTACATTTCTCATCAACTTGCACTGCTGGCCTTTGTGTTTAATGGCAGCTGATATGAAGGATATTCTGTATTTTAATCCAAGTTCAGGATTAGACTGTTAGGTAACATTTCCAGAAAACCACCTAGGACACTGGACTGGCAATAGTTTGTTTCAGTTCCCAGGAGCAGTGTTTGCAACGGATTGACACAAATACCAGGTACAGGAACCTCTCAGTCCTCAAATGGCTTTTTTCAGTTTTTGTGTAAAACCAGTAAGTATGTAAATATTCTATAAAACATGTTATCAAAAAATGTAAAAGCTTCCCCCACCAAACCAAGCAAAAACCATAGCTGACTTCACAGCAGTTCAGCAATTCACTGGAATAAAATAGATAAATACCATTGTATTTGTTATTAGTCTTTGTGACCAATATAACAGATTCTGTGGCAATCATTTAATTACATAGTCCAGTTAATTATCGTGGTATATTGTGACTCATTTAAAAATAAACAACTCCCAAAGTATTTCTCTTGACTCCAGTTAGTCTGGCCTAGTATATCGATATGCTGAGTCTGGGTTCAAATTTAACAAGTTGATACTGGAGTAGCATTTAGTAATGTCAGCTATCTGTACAGAGCAGCCATGAAATCAAATCAGTGCTGTGGTCAGAGACTCCAGAGGCTGAAGCAGCAAAAGGTCTATGCATTCTTTTCTTCCGTGCCTTGCTACTAGCCTTCAGCCACCTCGGATCACATTTCCTGCTTTCCATAATCAACAGCTTGTTAAAGGCTGGCTTAAAAAAAAAAAAAATCAACACCATTTCTATGACAACTGGCCTTGGATCATTTTTAATTAAGTTACAAAATGGGGAATGGTGGTGGCCAGTGTACCACTGCTGGTCTTTACTGGAAACTTATTCAATAAGTTCTGTAGTAGATATTGGTATTTCATTTATGTGAAGCAGGAGGAAGAAATGGTCCATGGTTATGGCACTGAAGGTTGTCCTTGACTATGTATTTCTGCTTTAATGTTCTGGGGTTTATTGATGGTTTTTTTGTTTGTTTGTGGTTTTTTTTAGTGCATCTGTCTCTGCTTAGGGTAGAAGTAAATATGCAACTAAAGCATTTTGACATCACAGGTGCGGGTTGGGAGGGTAGGAGTGAGTAAGGGAACAGGTTACTTGTCATCGTACATACAAGAGGTACAGAGGAAGGCAGAAACAGTGAATACAGTTCCAGTTCTTGTAGAACATAAACTTATAAAAAAATAAAAGTTCTATTAATCACTTCCTCAAGTATAATATCATGTTGACATCCCTGTTGACATTAGCCATTCCTTCCCCATCAGTATCACTCTCTATTGGATAATATGAATATTGTAAATGTACTTGCAAATCTGTTTCAGCAGCTATATACCTTTAAAATAATTTCTTATACAATTAAGGGAATCAATTGTGTTATAGTCCTTTTGTTTACAAGTAATTTTGCTCAAGTTTTGTCTCTAGTTATTGAAATTACATGTTTTGAAGCAAAAAAACCCCCAAACTTCAGAGATGGCGTAAAATAACCAAACTTTTTCTACTGTCAGATTCATGTAAGGGAAACCTTTTAGTTGGAACTCGGGAGCTTTTTTCACCAAACTCTGGAATTTTGCCTTCATAAAAGGAGATGCTATTTGAATCTGAACTGTACTAAATTTAAATTTAGTAAATCAGTAATTTGAGGGGGCTGTGTGTGAGGATTTCTCTCTTGAATAGCTTCCCAGCTGATCTGAACATGCTGAGGGGACCAGAACCTGTGTCTGGAAGATTGTGATTGCCTTGCACCACAAATTAGTGCTGAATAGTCTGAGGTTGTCTTCTCTCTTGCATTCTCCTTAGGCGTAGAGCTTCTGTCATAGCAGAACTCCCTCTCAGAAAGCAGAGATCCAGCCAGGGAGAAGCGCCAAGAGAAGGGAAGGACAGCTGTGGCTTAGCTACAGCTTTGCACATGGAGCAAAGGGGCTGTGTGCGTGTCAGTGTCCCAAATCTGTGCAAGGAAGTGAGGTGGAAAAGGGGCAGCAAAAGCAGAAGATTATGGAGGTAATACAAGGCAAAGCACAAATTGGCATCACTTTATGCTGCTGTGCTATGGTAACTTCATAATCTAATAACTTTGATATTATTCAGTATTGCGTATCTCGAAGGATCATGTTACCGGGCCGTGTCTGGTGCATTGCTGTGTCATGGTCTGTCAGTTCAGTCAGGGAGAGTTGGGGTTGAAAGGAAGATGGTGTCTTTCTGAGGAATTGTGGGGATGACTGCATTAGACTTAAATCACATAAGAGTGTAGGTGTTGTGTCTCAGACAAATTTTAGAAGTTGAAGTATACATCAATACATTAAAGGGAAGACAGTGGAAATTGTGTTAATCACAATAATGAACAGTTTATAATTAGTTGTAGTTAATTCCCTGCTTCTGTCCTTTAAGTGGCAATGACCTGTAGTGCTTTAAAAGTTGGTACTAGTTTCTTCTATTTATCATCTTTCTTAAATGCAGAGTTTAGTTATACCTTCTTCTCTACCTTTCTTCATGCTTTTGCTTTTGATTAGCAATCCTTCTTCAGGGAAAGAAAAAGATGGCATAAATCTTTTTTATGATGGATAAAAAGGATGGGATAAATCACAGCCTGGCTATGAATGGTTGCTATGTGGATGCATTAGCAAAGGAAGCGATCAAATAATATTATTTGGTAATAGCTCGATTCCTGAAGTTTTTCATTTTCACATTTAGCAGGTTGCATTTGGCAACTATGAACCATATGTAACTTCCAGAATATCGTCATACTGTAAGGAAGCAGATACTTGGATATACCAGTATTTTAAAGCTCTAGCACTTTGTACTCCTCAGCAAACACTACATGTACATATTAAGGAGAAGTTTTATTTGATTGTGCTCTGCAGAGATTGTGATTAGCCTAATTCTGTTTACAGTCTGCAGCTGAACTGAGTTTGGGCAGGTTTCTCATGCCAGAAAAAAATGGGGAAACTAAAACTGCAAAACCATGCAGAGCAGGCCTCCTGAAACAGCTTATGTAAATATGTAATTATCCAGCCTTCAGGGTGATTCATGTCCTTTTAATCTGGCATGAGAGAGTGGGAAGCATTGATGCTGTGGCTTCTTTAAATGTTGCCACAGGCTATAGTGATTCTGTTTTTTAAGACTTGGTATACCTACAAGAATGTGTTAAAGTAAAACTTGTTCACAGGGCAAGCTAGAGACATTCTTCCTTTACTCCTCACTAGCCAAAGAACTTGCAGGCTTTCAGATATGAGATCATGATCATTGCTTTAATTTCAATTTTTTTTTTCCAAATAGGCAATTTGGAAATCAGTGTTGAAAAATGCCAAGTATGGCACATATGCAAAGCAGCTAATGATGCACGCTTGGTGATGGCCTCCTATACTGGTCAGGAAATGGTTTGTGTCATGGGGAAAGACTCGCTGAAAATGTCAGCTCAGATCTTGTTGACAGCTGAAAGGCAAATAAAAGCTTAGGATTTATTAGGGAAGGAATAAACTAACAAAATTAAAACCACCATTATGGAATTATACAAATCCACATGGGTGCATGGCATGCATATTTCTGGTCGTGCTTTTTCAGGAAGCATGGATAATGGAACTAAAAAAAGAAGGGTTGCAAGATTGGGGTAAGTTTTATGTGAGGAGAAACACTGAGTAGACCAGGGGGTTTTCAGCTTTGGGTAAAAAAAAAGGTAGTATTGAGGGAGTTTGCAAAACTATAGCTTAGGGGAGATGAATTTTCCCATTCCACTTTTTTTAAAAAAAAGTTCTTTTATGTGTTGCTGAGCAAATTGTCTCAAGATCTTCATATCAAAAGTAGAAATGGATTTGAAGGAGTCAGGTAAGTTGAAGAAAGGTCCATGAAAGGGTATTACATTCTCAATATGTATTTTAAGGTCAGGATCAAGAGGTCCATGACCACTTATTCATTAGAAACTGGGGGTTATATCAAAGGAAGTACTAGTCTTAATTGCCCCTATTACTATTCCTTAAGCATCTGCTCTTGGCCATTACATGGAAAGGATACAAGGGTAGGCAGTGTTAATCTGACCCCCAGGCTCTCTGGTGCCTGCTCAGCCCTTGCAGCCACAGAGGATCAAGTGGTAGAAATGCTTTCCCCTCACTCTTGGCAGAGAGTGTTCTTCTGTGTTCTAACACGTGTTTTCTCATCTTCCAGAAGTGGATGAATTTCACAGATTGAGCAAGTAAGCAAAACTGAGTGGCCTTTTCAGTCATTTGCTTATGACTGACTTTCACCCTTGTCTGAAGGGGACTGCCCCGCATTTCTTTTAAGTGTCTCTGTTTCAAGAGAACTTTTTTCCTTACTCCCTGTGACAAACAGAACATGCTGATTTGGGAATGCAGCCAGCAAAATGTTTGTAGCTCGTTGCAGTGTTAGTTTATGGATCTATAATCATCTCTGTTTCAAGAGAGTGCATCATTCTTTTTTTCTGTCGTGATAGTTTACAATAAACCAAAAAGTCTACAGATCGATGCAGTTATTGTTTGAGACCTTGGGCTGCTTTCAGCTGTATCAACTGTAACATAAGCAAACAGAATTTAAGAAGGACATCAGCAAGTTCCTGGCTGAAATTAGATACAAACTTGAATTGGAGTGATTGACGTTAGGGTGTATTAAAATGCAAATGAGACACTCCAGTAAGAGGAATGTGGGAAGAAACACAGAACTGGATTTTTTCAGACCTAGATGATTTCTCTGGCCATCAGTGATTTTCCTAGCATAAGGGAGATGGCCTGTTCAGTAATGTGAAAGCACAAGGGCTTTTTGAAGGAAAAGGAATTCCAGAATTTATTACGAACATTACTTATTTTACCATAGAATTGTTACATTAGCCAGTTATTGTAATAGTCATTGTTTCTATTAAGTTTGTTTAGGGACAAATATTTAACTTATTAATGAGAAATCTTAAGTGGTTAACATCTGGCAAATGATAGGCTAATAAAGCCATGTCTGAGGTGGGAAGTCTAATGTAACTTCACTAGTAGCTTGTCTGAAATAAGTTGTAGTACTGTTTTGTTGGAAAAGTAATTGTGGTTGGAGTATTTGTGTTGTAGTCACCTTTTGTCATTAGAGGTTGAGCCATCCAAGGTCAGTTCATGCAGACTGGTTTTGGACAGGTGGGATTTATAACTTGAGCATAGCAGAGCTTAAGACAAACTGAACCACTGGGTTCTGCTCTAGCCAGGTCATGTTTCTACATTTACACCTGGCAGCAGGAGGTTTAGGTGTGGGGCTGGGAGAGGTCGATAGGTGGGGCTTTGAGACTCCTGTTCACTGGGGGCTGAGGACTGATGCTGAGTGTGGAGGAGCACGGAGAGCTGCAGGGTGGCTGGCAGTGGCCGCTGGCTCTGCGCTGGTGCACAGGCGCAGGGAAGGCCTCAGTGTTGAGGCTGCATTTGGATCAACAGTAGACTTAAGAATGCTTTTGGAAACTGGTGGACTGACTTTGGAGCAGGGTGAGGCCATGCAGCCTGCATCCAGCCCTGCTGTAGGCTCGCTCTCTTACAAGTGGCCAGGTACCTGTGCAGCCCTGGCCAATTGATTTAATTTAGGGCTGAAAAGCAGCTTCCAGGTTCAGCCTGACTTTGTGGCTCTGTGTGATCCTCTACTGAACTGAACTTCACAGGAGCGAGACGGTAATGCAGACATGTTCCAATTGTCTGTCTCCCTTTGGGAGAAAAGTAGTTTGTCTCTTTTTGTAAATTCTATTTCTTCCCTCTTGCTCTGAAAAGCAAAAAGTTGACTGACTGTATCAAGTCCTTCAGCTGAATGTGTTAATTAGCCAGTGGGGTAAACATCTGCAATATCTGGTTTATCTGTTGTTATTTCTGGGAGCAAATTACACATGCAGTTTTAACATTTGATAGAGTTTTACATTTTTGTGTTTTAAGCTTTATTGTGTTAAATGGTGAGGGTAAAAGTGTGCCTGGAATTATTACTATGAGAGTTTGTTTTTCAAACTTTATTTGAAGTCTTAAGATTTGGCAAAAAAGCTTTCGCAAATAGATGCAGAAGTTTTATGGTTTTATACTGTTATGAAGATAACTGACTTGATGGAATGGCTTCTTGAAATAGTACCTAATTAAATATTTGGTGCTGTCCTGATGAATAGAATCAATGCATTAATAACTTCTGACATATTCTCTGTTTATGTTGTACTGGTGCATGCTTTGGTTATATTAGACAACTCGCCTTCCTGTGGCCTGTGTAAAAAAAAAAAAAAAGGCTGACCTAAATTGCATTGTTAATGAACTTTTAAGGACACGTTGAGTGGCCTAATATATGAATGTTGTTATAACAAGTACTGTAAACTAAATATGAACTTTTAAGGAAGCTGTAAGACTTTGGTACCATATAAAATATGTCAGCTATAAATGGAGAAACAGACGACGCTTTTGCTCTGGTCTTTAGATAAGCAGTTGTCTGAAAATATCTTTGGAAGTGAGAGAGAATTAGTGAAAATAACCTTGGTGTCATTTCTAAATGCTGTCTGTTAAGCAGATGGTAAAACTGCTGAGGCATGTTGTGCTGACACCTTGCTGCTGAAACAGCCAGCAGGGCTGAAGGTCCTGCAGAAACACATGTTGTGTAATAACCCTTGATCTAACAGTATGTATTCTCCCTATTTTGAAAATCCTGACAGAGTCTTATATCTCTCTGTCATAGATGCCAACTCTAAAGAAATGCCTACGTGTCATTTAAAAAAAAAAAAAAATCTCCTCACTATCTACTGGTCCCCCTTAAAAATACAGGAGACTGGGGCTGTAATGAATTCCATGCAACCAAGTATTTATTGCTTTGCAAGATAGAGAAAACATTACTTGTGGAATCTGTGAATTTGGTACAATCTTAATGTGATAATTGAATCTTGTTTTTTTGAAACTCTTACTTTCCCATGATGAATAGCATATGCTGGCAGTATTTTATGGAAGAAAGAAAAGCTCACTTTTCTCAATTTAGAGTTTAAGAGAACCAAATAATACACTCAGCGCAGCAGGAAAAGAAAAATACTTGAAGTTGCTAGTGTAGCTCAGGAAAGTTTTTTTCATTCTCATCAAGCTTGTAACTAATGTTGATGTTTGGGTGTTTAAGCAAGAAGAATGTTGGTTTTATAATGCATCTATTGAGCTCTTGTTTTCTTAAGCAGCGATAGTCCAGATCACTGTTTGTTTTTTCAATTTGAATTGATACTTCTGTTCCCTCCAGTAAAAGCTGTATGCTTTCTTGTTTTGCCATACAGCTGTAGATTTCTACACAAAGACCAACCTGCACAACTAGCTGCCTGTTTAGTCAGAAGAAGACTGGGAATGTGCTTGGATTTTGATTAATGCATTAATACCACCAAACATTTGTCACAAAAATTGGTAGAGAAAATACTTGTTATTGCAACACCCTGGTCTTATACAAGAACTGTTTCAAAAGGCTGTGTAGTGAATCCAGCAATTAAGAAAGGCATTAAATTCAGTGACCCTTTTTCAAACCTGATAAATTTTGGATTATGTTCTCAGTACTGCCTTTAAATGTGTGACTCAGATAAGCATGTCTGTTTAAAATCTACTTCAGTTTCTGATGGGAATTGCAGAAAAAAAAGTCAAAAATTTTCACTGTTAAAACTTATAAAGCATATGTTCATAAAATAGATGAAAATGAGTTTTGAACAGAATTACTTTCTTTTGGTGCTTTTCTTTGAATGCTTTGGCATTGCACTGGAGTTCTTTAAATGGATTGTGTACAGCAGCTGTCTGTCCTCACCTGTTTTTAATAACTTGCTATAGACTAAACCAGTGAATCAGTAAAATACAAGGCCTCTCTGTTAGTGCAGTATATCATTAATTGAGGTTTATGCACTTACGGTTTGGCAAGCAGAAAGTTTGAGTTCTCTGGCTGTTAAGAAATTAGAAGTTGACAAGAACAACTGACCCACTTGTCTGTGTTGCCTGCTCTCATGAAACAGAGATCCAAACAGTTTCAGCTCCACTGGCATTTAGTTGTTCATGTGTGCAATGTCTGTTTTGAAGCTGCTTTGGCACCTCTTCGCAGGCAGTTAGTCAGCTTGTCATAGTGGGGCACACTGCTGAAGATCATTCCTGCTATCTGATTTATGTGTTAGTTGTTTGGAGGTCAACAAAAATCTCCACTCAGGGTTTTGCTTTCTCTCTGGAGGAGAATGTACTGTTGAAGAGTTGGTTATCGAGGCTAACTCTGCTAAAAATAGCAGGAGAGACAGCAGAATAATAAAGTGAATAACAGGAGCCCAAACTCAAATTATGCTGGTAACAAACACAGTGTTCTGAGGGATTCTAAAATAGAGCAAACTTTTGTCCCACATTCCAATAATTTATTTGGAAGGCATGTTCCACTTGAGGATTGCCAAGAACTTTACAAATACTAAGCCTTTTAACATGTCTAAGGTATGTGCTGTGCCATTTTAAAAAGAACCTCATAGGCAAAAATGGTAGCTATTTTTCTCCAGAAATCTGTGGTCTATAATAGCACAGAAAGTTTTCCTTCAGTAGTTCAGGGAAGCCTCTGACTCCTCAGGTATGAAACCTGTTGTAGCTTTCTATCTCAAATGAGTTTATGTACTAAAAAGGTGGGTGTTTTGTATATATTTTCACTTTTGTCCCCTTCAGATCTGAACATGACATCTACGCTGCAAACGGAATTTGAAGTGACGTATCTCCAAATTTCTAGCATTTTATCACCTATGAAAATCTAGTTGCCTTTTTTGCAGTTGTAAAAATTAAAGGCACATGTGAGACACTGATTCTCCAAATACATGCATAACTTAAAGATTAAATGGACGAACTTAGGACAACAGAGCTAAGGAAAAAGGTACCAGAATTACTAAGGCAAAAAGAACTGCTTCAAGAAATTCCTATACTTTAATGTCAGAGGGACCAAAACATGGATAGAATTGGACTGGAGTTCTAATACTGTAGAACATTTGAATTGAACATTAAAATAAGTTTTCTAGAAGAAAGTTGAAACACATGGTTTTGCCCTGAGGTGAAGGAAATAGATGTCAGCAAGCTGCAGACCCTTGTTTTATGGACAAATGTTAAAGTTCTGGGCTGATCAGTTTGAATAAATGCTTGTGGTACACCAACAGATTTTGGAAAGGATAGGCACCAAATCTTTTGTTAGCTGGAAAAATCAGGAAGCCTAGAATTTCAGACGCTGCACGAGCCACACCATTGAAAACTTTTACAGCTCCTTGCTCAGTCTGTGCAAAAAAGTGTAGTCTTGTTACAGTGTAAGGTTTTTTAAAAAAAGCCATAAGCTTATACATACCTTCAAAATATTCCGTGCCAACCTGAGTTTATTACACAGGCACTGATACATCTTCATGTTAAATGACCCTTATAATACATTTTCCTGCTTTTGTGGAGGTTTGCAAAGGTTTTCAAATCACGAATTAATTTGAAGCAATTTAGCACATGCTCCAGTAATCCAGCAAGAAGTCAAGTAAATTACTGCTGGTGGTGATTATTGGTGAATACTGAAATTACCTATGTAGATTACTGAAACTGTAATTTCTTTGGCAAGCAAAAATCCATGATCAGAAGTAAAGTGTGCAGTGATACTGTGTATTGTCAGTCCCTGCCCTGGTCTGGCAGCTGCTGTGTTCATAGTCTGGTCCTAGTTGGACAGTCCAGACGTCCAAGTCAGGGCAAAATCTTTCAGATAATAGGTGTTAAAACTAAACTCTGCAATGTGTATAGACAGAAGGTATTTTTTCATAGTTCTAACAGATTTTCATGCCAAACTTGGGACCACTGGAATTGCTGGAACTTCCAAAGCACTCACCGCAGATTAAATTTATTTTTGCTTCATGTTATCTTTGACAGTAGCTGTATTATTTGGAAAAGAAAAAGATGTTTATACGTGCCTGTTTTAAACAGCTGCCTAGGTTTATGGAAATTGTTGGGTGCTCCTAGGAGGAGGGTCCTTTAGGACATTGTTTCTAGTGGAGATGCAGACAATCTCAGTCCTGATGCTAAACAACTCTCCTGTTTGATTAACATTAGTCTGTATAATTTAGTAATAAAGTCTAAAATGGAGTCTAAATCTCCACCCCCAGCTCCCTCAAATTTTGTTTTGAGGAAGGCAGAACTGTTCAAGGCTCTGAGCGTTGGGTCAATCAGAACCTGTTCTATACGGAACAAATTACTGCCTATAATTTAAAAGTGCCTTCAGGTTCTAAGAAAGCATGGCTGTGCTATCAGGGCGTGGGAACGTTTTTAAAACACAAAGCTTTCAACTTTCTGTGGTGTTTGTTTTTGTTTTCTGTAGACTCGAGATGATTTCCTTGGACAAGTGGATATTCCTCTTTATCAGTTACCGGTTTGTATTTTTTGTTTATTTTTAAGACTATGAAAGGGAAAAAATATTTCTATATGCGCTCTATTAGTCATCTAAGGAAGTTAACAATACTGATAATAAAGTGATTAAATTCTCCTTCTCTGTGGGTTGTTTGTTTTATTTTGTAGATCTGTTAGGGATTTTTCACTGCTGATATTTAGAAGACAATGTAGGTTACCTTGTTTTTCAATATTGGCGTGCTTTTAGCTTTTTCATAGATTTATAGTCTTAAAGATGAGATTGTACTTACTGCCATGTCTTAAAATATTTTGTTTAAAGTCTGTAAATTTATTTTTAATGTTCTTTATTGACATAAACAGATACAAAAGAGGGTAAATGGGAAATAGAGCTGGTGTTGTTTCAGTCAATTTTTTTCTGTTTCTTATATTCCTTTTGCAAAGCACATGATTCATTTTGAAGAAATACCACCAAGAATATTGAAATAAATAAGCTTTTTCATTTTCTTCTGAAGTCTCAAAACATTAGCAGATAATAACAGATTTATTAGAAACTGTCTTAAAGACGGGATAGCAGCCCTGGTAAACCCTTTCCAAGAGCAGATGTTTCATTCTGTAATATACATAGACACTGAAAGGTAATGCTTTTTTCTTGAACCAGAGTATTGGTCTTATTGCTAAGATTAAAGCTGGTAGTGCTGTTACTGTACCTGAACCTGTAATTTCAGTTTTAAAATATTATAAGGCCTTTCAAGAAATTAATTGTAAATTTCTGATAGCTTTCTTTAATTTCAAGTACTTGATAAAGATTTTTCTTGAAAAAAATTCTTATTCCAGACAGAAAATCCAAGTATGGAGAGACCATATACATTTAAGGATTTTGTTCTTCATCCAAGAAGGTTAGTATATACCACGTGGAAATTCTAACTTTCATATCTAATCTAATGCTCTTATGTAATTAGTTGCAAATACATAAACATTGTCTAAGTTTTTCTGTTTCCATCAAAGAAATTTGAGTAGCCATTTCTAAGATATTGATATTCCACTAAAAAGTCAGCATTACTTTAAATACTTACTGTATTCAGAAGTCTGAAGCCCCAGTGCCATTATAGAACTTAATTATTGTAGATTATTTAAGGTCAAGTTTGCATTGAAACCTTAAGAATAATCCTGTAGCTGTGCTTTTTCAGCTATTTTGTTTTACAAGTGCACAATAAGATCATTGTATTTTCTCTTCTGCAGCCATAAATCAAGAGTTAAAGGCCACCTTAGATTAAAAATGACTTACTTACCTAAAAACAATGGATCTGAAGAAGAAACCACAGAACAGGCTGAAGAATTAGAGGTGGGGAAAAAAAAGTGTTTGTTGCTGAGAAATGAATGTTAGGAATCATTAAGCTATAAACAGTGTTTTAGAAACAAACCAGTTAAAAGCGATTGCTTGTATCTTGCAGACAATTTAAAGTGTTTAAGTTTCTGTTGTAGGTACTGTTCAATGTTGTTTGACCCCAGACAGACACTAACATCTCTCTGGTTTTAGAATTTCAACTCCTTCCAATCCATAGGGATTTTTTGATCTTACCTACCATATATATGTAATCTTTTTAAGCACATCCAATGTAGGTTAATGAATTTCTTTTCCAGACTTAACTCTACTCAGCATTACCACCTTTGCTGTAATTAAACTTTGTTACAGAAGGGTGTGTTCATCTGCCTCATACATTTGCAGCATATGTATGAAATGACAATATTTAAGCTTTTAATATATACTGTGAATGCTGTTTATTTTCCTGGAATTAACAACTTCTGGTACTAATATGTTTAAGGACCTTGAGTTAAAAATAAGATTTCTGCATGCATAGTATGGCCTGTCATTTTTTAGAAATACACTAAAACCAGAGTCAAATTTACTGGCTTAGGATGTAATGGAACTACACCTTAAAAAAGAGGGAGTGGCTTGATAAATTGAGATATGTTTTTCAACTTCTGTAATATTAAGGTAGTTATATTATGTCTCTCAGCCTGGGTGGATTATATTGGACCAACCAGAGGCTGCTAGCCAGCCACAGCAGCAGCAGCAGGAATCTCCTCCACTGCCTGCAGGCTGGGAAGAAAGACAGGACATCCTCGGCAGGACCTACTATGTCAATCATGAATTCAGAAGAACACAGTGGAAAAGACCAACTGCACAGTATGTTTTTAGACTGAAAATTCAAGTCTTATATTAGCTAGTGTAGTTCACCTTAGTTACATTGAAAGCAAGGAGAAATAAAAAGTGAACAGTTTGAAAATTAGTAGAGAGCTTTCCTTAGCTTAACTTTGAAGCCCACATGCAGTGGTCACTGGCTAGTGGTCATTTTGACTGTACAGTGCTCTGGAAGTATGTGTTCAAAAAGAAACAGTTGAGACATAAAAACTGTAGTAATAGAAAGTAAGTAATTTTTCAGTTTTCAGCCTGGTTTTTCCTTCCCATCAGGGACTTTGTTAAATTGTTTGCCTTGTTTTTTTTCAGTTCTTTTTTTTAATCTTGGAGTGCTACCTGGTTCTTCAGCTTACACCTCACATTGAGATGAATGCTTATTCATTTTAAACAGTTTACATTAATTTATAAAGTCCAGACTGTTTCTTTTTCTTCTGCCAAAATGACTGTGATGTATGTTTTTGCTGTTAGCCTGGCTTACTGTTGAAAGATAAACTATGGCTGCTGTTTGCTGACTTCTCTCACCCTGCCCCACCAGGGACAGCGTGGCGGCCGCAGACCTTGGCAGCGTGCAGCTGGAGGCCCAGCACGTGTTCACTCACCGGCGACAGATATCAGAGGATACAGAGAGCACAGACAACAGGGATTCCCCTGAGGTAAAAAAATAAACCTCGAAATGTTTCTGAAATGCAAGTGATTTTTTAATCTGACCTACTCAAAAAAGCTTAACTACTTTTTAAAAATGTTTTCCCTGTATTTTCCTTTTAAAGAGCTGGGAAATTATAACTGAAGACGAGGCAACAATGTACAGCAGTCAGAACGTTCAAGTACCTCACTCGCAGAGTAGTTGTGATATACAGACTCATCTTGCAGAAGAATTGAGTAACAGACTTACTACCTCTGGAAGTTCAGCTACTGGCCAGTCAACAGTCTACACTGTAAATGCTTTTTCTCATTGTTCTAATGTAGAAATACCTACAATATTTTGCACAGGTGTCTTACTACTGATAGAATTAGATCCATAAATACTTTATTTAGGAATTATATTTTTAATTTCGTCTCAAATGCACAGACTTTAAGAATAGTCTTTTTACTGTAGAATCGCATCTAAGCAAACATTTTAATCCTCTCTGCTTTGCTTATATGTATTTCTGCCTGAGGTTAAAACAAATTTGTGTAAACTATTTTTCAGTCTGTAAATCTACCTCTTAGTCTAGTGTCACAGAATGCTGAAAACTACGAATGAAAAAAGCTGTATCCTGAGAGCTTATTTCTAAGGGAGTTGTGCTATGTGAGTTACTTTTGCCACTAGAACAAGTGCTAAGATAGACCATTTTTCGTTGTGAATATTGGGATAAGATTTTATGATTGGGTTGAGTAAACCTGCTGCTTCCGTAGCAGCAAAAAAGGGAGCTTGCTCACACAGTTCCACAGCCCTTGTGCCAGTTGTGAAACTTGCCTGTCCTCTGGGTGAGTCTGTTCAGCTTGCTAACCCAGCAGAAAACTACTCTTTTCCCCAGCTCTGCTTTTTTGCTGTTTGAGCAACTGAAAGAGTTGAAAGGCTTGGTTGTCTGACACATGCTGCTACAGTGGCAAAGGGAAAACAGCAGGAGTATGTAGCCAGGGTGAAACTTGTCTTTTTGGTGGTAGCAAGCAATTAAATAAGCTCAGCTGTCCTGTGAAACCCGAGCTCCACAAACAGCTCTGTAACCTGAGATGTGACATGAGAAATCCACTGTCCATTGAGGAAAGCCTATAGAGGTGACCCAGGCCATCTAGTCTGTTAGATTTTGGTATTGAAATAATCATTAGTTTTTGAGATGTTAAGAATGCCCTTCCAAATGTAAATTTGGAATTGACAATGTTTATCTAAGTTTGTACAAACGTATCACTAGTGTTGGTAGAAACAGTCAAGTGAGAGTAGCAAGACTTGAGCTCTGCTATTCAGCATCCCATGGATAGCAAGAAAACTGTTATTTCAGCTTGCTTGGGTGGCCTGAGCAAAGAAAGAGGCAGATGTTCAAATTATTTGCAAGAGTCAGCTGGAATGACAGTCTTGCCTTCCTTCACCTGCATAATACCTCACCCCCCACCCCCCAAAAAAAAATTAAAAGTTAATCATGCTTTTTCTTTGAAGTACTCCAAAAGTATGTGGATAGGGAGAAATCCTTCAAATAGTCATGGAAATTCTGGAGCAAAATTAAATACAGTTGCCTAATTGTAGCAAAGGAAATCTAAATGTGGCTTTAGGCAGGAAGGTGGACACTTATGCACAGTCCAGGGATTGAATTGCTCTTCTCAAACTGGATGTCTCAGACTCTCATATTTTTTCATTGTTGACTTAATCTACTCTCTGGAAAGTTGTGTTAGCTCTGATCTATCACAGACTTTACTGACAATACAAAAAGTTCTATACTGTAAACTCAATTGTACTGCAACTATTCATAATTAATGTTTTATGTGCCAAAACATCTATTGCTTGAGTTTTCTCAACTTTCACAAGCCTCTATCATCCTAAGATTATAATAGACTCTGTGAACTTAATGTTTCTAGCTGTTAAAACAGGAGTTTGAAAAATATATTAAATCATATCAAAACAAATACAACACTTTGTTCAGGATGGAAACCGTAATAGCTTGAAGTGTGATAACCATTCTTGACTGTTTGCTGCCATCCTTAAGGCTGCAGTAATAGCTAATGTGTCATTCCTCTCCACTCCTTCAAGAACCGTTTCAGCAGAAGAGGTAGTCTGCAAACATACAGACTCGAAGAGCAGCCTGCACATCCAGTGGTAAGTAACTTTTCAAAAAACACAGGCTTTTAGCTGTGCTAGGTGCTGACATTTCAAACGAGACTTGGCCTTCCTTGGCCAGCAGCTGTCATGACAAAATGACAATTATGGGTCTAGTTCATCTGTAAAGCTTTCACGTTTCAGCTTTGTTTAGCATTAGCTTGATGCATCGCCTGCAGAAGGAAGTAGTCTTGCCCTGATGGTATGAGTTTCATTTTTCAAATGGTTTGCCTTGTAAGTGTTTACTTCTAGTTAAAAGCTATACCACATTCCATTATGTTTTCATGGTGACACTGCAAACTGTGATCTCATAGGCAGAAGTACTAGGCTGGATAAGCCACGCCTAAACCAGATATATAAATGAATCCTTTAACATGAGGAGTTTGAATTTTGTATAAACAAACAAATAAAAATCTGTTACTTCATACTATTCAGTTAGGACTTATATACTTCTTATCTATTTTATCCAGTTCATAAAAGTCATGAACCTTCTGGAATATAGTTTTGTTGTTTTAATTTGACAGAGGAAAACCTTTTCACAGTAAGTTTCATAGTTTCCTTAATTGTTTTTCCTCTGTTATCGCTAATATTTAGTTACTGCCTACTTCATCTGGATTACCCCCAGGCTGGGAAGAACGACAAGATGAAAAAGGAAGGTCATATTATATCGATCACAATTCTAGAACCACTACCTGGATAAAACCAGTTGTACAGGTACTGTCTGTCTTCAATTTAGTGATGTTTGTATTCATTGAACGTTTTAAACATCTTATGTAATAGAAGTGGAGAGACTGCTTTGAAACAGAACACGCGAAAGGCATAAACTGGTGAAGTACCACATAAAATATCTGAGATACTGCATGGAGAGTTAGGAACAGTGACATTTATGGCAAGTCACTCTTTTGTGAGTGTACCAAGAAAGCCTTCTGGAGAGTGGTAGCTGACTAAGAAGGCTGGAAGGCTTCTGTAAACCTTTAGCATTATCAGTGAATGTTAGTCAATGTTGTTGATATTATGAAATCTGTATACTCTCAGGCACTTGCTTTATGAAACTGCTTTCATGAGTCAAAAGTATAGGTTAATAGAAAAAATACATTGCTTTACAGGGCTTTGATTTGATACGATGTTTTTTGGTCCTTTACCATAGACTGCTGTGGAAACAAGTGAGGTGTCAGCTGCACAAAGTACTTCTATAGGAAGACAGCCACAAGCAGCATCAAGTGATTCATCACAACAGTCTTCTCAGCAGCAGCCTGAAATGGAGCAAGGATTTCTCCCTAAAGGCTGGGAAGTCCGACATGCACCCAATGGGAGACCATTCTTTATTGACCACAATACCAAAACCACAACATGGGTAATGGAAAACTGCTCTCATGAACTGAAATTCTAGTTCCTCTTGAGTCAAAACTTTGCTGCTTTCAGCACGCTTCTGTATATTTCTTTAGTGCCAAGATAGCTCTGTCTGTCTGTTCAGGAGCATGGTCAGAGCACGGTGCTAATAAAGCCAAGGTGGGGCATTCAATCCCTATATGGGCCATGCACTTAAGAGTTGGACTCCATGATCCCTTCCATGGTCCCTTCCAACCCAAAATATTCTGTGTGAGTCTGAGTGATATGTAATAAAAATGCCAAGTTATAATACCTGTCATGAGTAGAAGATTATCAGTTTTACTAATAGTATTGGTACTTGGAAATTTAGCTTGGAAGGAGGAAAACAGGAATCTGCTTTGCAGATGTAAAGCACCTACTAAATGACATTACAGAACTGTGAGAGCTTATAGGAGCTGTTAGCAGAAATGAGTTCTGTAAACATACCTTCAACAGGAAGTCCATTGCCTTGAAGTTATCAAAGGGCACAACACAAATTTCTGTGAATGCTTAGAAAAGCAGCCCAGGTGCAAGTACCATGTGGATGAGGGAGCTGTACAGCTGCAGTTCCACACAGGGGCACTGCACACCACTTGTCAGTGCTGTTAGATGGGCTTAAGCATCTCAAGAGTAAGTCAGTGTTACTGTCAAGTGAAAGAGAAAGAAAAATGCATTAAGTTGATTCAAAATGGGTATTCTTTTTTCCAGATATATGAAAAGAACTCATTTAACACAACCACCTTCATCCTAACTCCCACAAAAAACCCCAACCTATGAACGAAACAACAAAAAACCCCACCAAACCCAAAAAGCATAAGGCATGTCAGAAACTGTATGGAAAGAGTAATTTGACTCAGTTACACAAAAATTGAGTTGAATGAGGGATTTACATTTATATATATGTAAATAAAATAAAGTGAGATGTCACGAGAAGATGATTGTAAATTACTGGAGGACTGACAATCTGCAAGGATTCCTCTGGCTGCAGAATATGCAACCATTACTGAGTTGGTACTAGGCATATTCTTTACAAAATCATTAATAAAGACAAAAAAAGTTAACAGTAAAAGGATTCTAACATGCTGCTTGTTTTCTTTTCAAAGGAAGATCCAAGACTGAAAATTTCTGCTCATCCGAGGAGAAAGACTTCCCTAGATCCAGTAGACCTGGGCCCATTACCAGTAAGTAAACCATTCTGTACTTGTTTTACAGACGAAACAATTTAACTATTTAAATTAGCATTATCAAAATTTGCACATGAGAAAATGCAGCCTGCTTTTTTCCTGCAAAAAATACTCTGTTTTGAATTTCAGTGCTGACAGTAGATGGGGGGGGGAATGCCCACAACTGCAGATCATGTTGAGTTCTTTGCACACTGTATGATCAGAAATTTATAATAAAAATTTACTAGAAGTGTTGCCTTTTTACAGCCAGGGTGGGAAGAGAGAACTCACACAGATGGAAGAATATTCTTCATAAACCACAGTATGTACAATGTAGTATTTTCCCCTACTCGTCATTTTATTTGTGAACATTATTTAAATTACTGGAACTAATTAAGAAATGTCTTGCAGATACAAAGAGAACACAATGGGAGGATCCTCGACTGCAGAATGTGGCAATAACTGGACCAGTAAGCTTTTCTAATGTAGATTTCCATGTTTTTCAGAAATACTGTTAATAGAATGCAA
This sequence comes from Pachycephala philippinensis, assembly GCA_013397055.1. Classification (NCBI taxonomy): domain Eukaryota; kingdom Metazoa; phylum Chordata; class Aves; order Passeriformes; genus Pachycephala; species Pachycephala philippinensis. The sequence goes on along the minus strand of VWZT01005590.1, from coordinate 409,347 downwards.
ACAAACTCTTGTCATTTATCAGTTAGTTGGTCTAGAAAGTGAAACTTCCAGGGTGTTTAAACAAAGCATTTTTATTTCTTTTTAAAGACTGTTTAGAAAGCTTTCTGGGGAAGTGGTCTTTAAATGCCAGAAAGAAAAAGCAGTTCCCATGGTAGTAAGAAAGTTTCCTTATAGACTGGGGGGAGGGCTTTGAAGTGGGTAAGAGAGTCTGTCTATTTTTTGTCCACACTAGCTCAATTCATGAAGTAAACTTGAGAAAAAAGAAGAAAAAGAAAAAAAAAGAAAAGGGGTTAAAAAGGAATTAATTTAATTTTCAGCTGAAAAATAATTATCCAGCCTTGATACTTAATCTGAAGTGCAAAATTACCAGAACTAATTGCAAAGATGGTTTGCATTATAATTATAGATGGGTTTTAGTGTTCAGCTGGTATCTGTGTTTATTAATAGCCTGCATATGTAAACAACCTTCTCTGTCCATGGAAAATGGAGGTGTTTGTAGCCAGGTCTCTCATGATACAGCAGGGAAAGGCTACGTGTTATGGACGTCACCAAAGGCATTTTGGTCACTTTGATCTGGGCCACTCGGGGATCTCAGGCAGTTACATCAGCTAGTGCTGAAGTACAGGATGAATTCTGTGGATCTGCTCTGAACGGAGAAGTGCTTTTCATTCCAGGTGTTTATAAACTGGAAGTTTCCCCTGGCACTCAGTAAAACAAGTATTCCTGTTATCTCAGAATTTAAATGGGTTATCTGTGTTTCACAAGACACACCAGACTTTCTGCTTTTTTCTTTTTTCCCTCTCAAAGGCTGTGCCTTACTCCAGGGACTATAAGCGGAAGTATGAATTCTTCAGAAAGAAATTGAAGAAACAGGTTAGTAATCAGTAGGAATCCAGCAGGAGGTTATAAAATTTAGGCCCCTAAACAAGGGAAAGCTTAGGTTACAGGGAATGTAGACTTACTGTCTGATCACAAATAAATTTGTGAAGCAGCAACTTGGTAACAATTAGCATTTAATTGAACAGCAGGCTTTGTGACTTTATGCACTGATGAGACTGCAAGCAATCCAATTGAAAAAGTGGAAATGCTCAAAAGTTAAACAGTTGTGAACCTGAAAATAAGACTGGCAACAGAAAAGTTTGGAAATCACTGATCAAGCATAGAATAGTTTTTGAAATTCAGAATATGGAAAGTTCTCAGAACAGATTTTAGTCTGTCTATGTAGAAATCTCTTCTGTTATCGTGGTCAGGCTGGATGACTGCAATAAATTGTTACAGCCTTAAAATCTGAAGTTTATGAAACTTGTTTCCAAACTCTAGTTTGAAGTGGCAGTGCCAGGTATATTTATAACACGTAGCATAAAAGACTGTAAATAGCATCTGGACAGCCAGATAGCAATGAGCCTCTGCACTGGTTCAATCAAATTGTACATCCTTAGGAGGTATTTTATATATATTTAATAATAGCCTTTGAGTTTAGATCCATACTTCACCTTTCACTTGCCAAGTCTGCCTATGCATTTTGAGCTGACATGTAAATTGCACACAATTATATATGCACCTCATTTTTTGTGTTCCTAATCAAACAAGATTGGCATTCATTCAAATGGCAGTATCTTAATCTGAGAAGTGATAGAGAGCTCAGCCACACAATACAGTTGTGGTAGTTTAAGAATTAAATACAACTGTAGATTTTGTCTTAAGTAACAGAACAGGACACCTAGGCTTCATAGAATATTGAACTAGAGGGTGAAATAAGTCAGATAAAATGGTTCCAGATAATTTTATGTGTCAACTGTGATCTGTTTTTAATCAAGTGTGTAATATGGTAAATGTTCAGTGTCAGAAGAGACTCCATATCTTGCTGCATGCAGAACAACTGCCCATATGCTGTTACTAGTAAGAACTTACTTTAACTGTATTTTCTTAGCATGAAATAGAAGCTGGCATCTGAAATTCTCTTTGCTAATTGAAGTGTAGGTAGAGAGCCTCTTCTCAATCATGTTGTGTTATGTTTTTAAGTAATGTAAGGATAGGGTTTCTATGCCCTCTTTGTCTATTTTCAGAATTTGCATATTCTGCAAAACTTTAAGATGCTGGGTTTTGTTTTATTATTCTGTGTTTTCATATTCTCTTTTTTAGAGTGATATTCCAAATAGATTTGAAATGAAAATTCATCGCACAACAATCCTTGAAGATTCTTATAGAAGAATTATAGCTGTAAAGAGAGCAGATTTCCTTAAAGCAAGACTTTGGATTGAATTTGATGGTGAAAAAGGTTTAGACTATGGAGGAGTGGCCAGAGAATGGTTCTTCCTTCTCTCTAAAGAAATGTTTAATCCTTATTATGGATTGTTTGAATATTCAGCCACGTAAGTAATACTGGTCTGGAAGATGTGAAAACTTAGGAAAAGCAGATCAATTGTATTTCTCATACCTTCTCTAAAAGTGGAATTCCTCCCCCCTGCAACTGTACGGGAGGGTTTAGTTGATAATAACTGCAATATTCTGCACCCAGTTGTTTGACAGAAGAGTGATGTGGAGACAGTACTTGTGGGGTTTTTTACAGCAGTCTAACATAAGCCATGTCATTTTTGCATGGACAAACATGTGCTTGCAGCAACCATCTCCTGTGTACAGAAGCAGCAGTATTTAACCAGTAATGCAGAGAATGTCATTCTGACTACTTTAATGGGAGTTAATGCCTTTTCATTGGTATGTCTCTAACTTACTGAGGTAGTTCATGGTGGTTGTTTCTGATATGCTAGTAGTCTTCTGTGGAATATTGTAGAATTTTCAGTAGAAGATAGATATCATCATGAAAAGCAATAACTGATTGTAACTAGTGCTGTCTTTCAGATCTTCAAATGTGAGACTGTTCCAATAGTACAACATTTTGTTTTTCTTTCTCTTCCCTGCTCCCTTGCTTCAACTTCAGAGATAACTATACTCTGCAGATCAATCCAAACTCTGGACTTTGCAATGAAGATCATCTCTCTTATTTCAAGTTTATAGGTCGTGTGGCTGGAATGGCTGTTTACCATGGCAAACTTTTGGATGGTTAGTATTTATCTTATGTAATGTGATATTCATATTAATATTGTGCCTGTTTTAAATCCTAAGTTACATCTGTTCAATTTATTTCTTCTTCTTTAAAGCCTTTTTTATTCGTCCTTTTTACAAGATGATGCTCCAAAAACCAATAACACTACATGATATGGAGTCCGTGGTATGTAATTTGCTTTATCATGTAGATAAATTTCATGTTAATTTATCATTTTTATTTATAAAAATTATAATTATATATTATATATATAATTATACACTCTATTATTAATATTTTATACTATGTATATATCTTCAATGGCATTTTGAAGGTTGAAAATGTATGATTCAAAGATATTTTAGGCTACATCTCTAAGTTGTCTAGGAATTAAAACTTCCAATGAAAATCAAAGACTTAGACTCAGGTTTAAGTCAGTTAAGCTGTATTGGAAACTTGAATCTAAACTTTCTATGATGTTTTCTTTTGTGTTTTAGACACTGAGGTTGTTAAAATTGAATATAAATACCTTTAGGATCCTATCTTAACCTGCTTCTTAAATTAGTTTGTGTCTTTGATTATTAAAATTAATAATTTCAGGGAGTAAAAATATTTGAGTGATACAATGTAACATTTTTAGAGGAAAACATGTCCCTTAGACTTTTCTTGTTTGGCTGGTTCCCTGATAATAACTCTTATCTAGAATACTCATGGACAAAGTGATTTTTATTCATCTTTTTAATCTGTTACTGGTTTTGCTGCCGTTCAAGATTGCAGAATATAGGTCTTATCTGTTTTCTGAGTAATATATTTATAGATCTGTCCTGATTTTTTTTTTGTTTTGTTTTGGTTTTTTTTGTTTGTTTGTTTGTTTTTTGTTTTTTTTTGTTTGTTTTTGTTTTGTTTTGGTTTTTTTTTTGTTTTTTTTGTTTTTGTTTTGTTTTTTTT
>VWZT01005590.1:383473-405256 GCA_013397055.1 Pachycephala philippinensis | reverse complement strand
TTTTTTTTTTGTTTTTTGTTTGGTACTGTAGAATGATGGAATGGTTTGGGTTGCAAGGCAGGGACACCTTTCACTCGACCAGGGTGCTCCAAGCCGTGTCCAGCCTTGCCTTGAACACTTCCATGGATGGGGCAGCCTCAGCTTCTCTGGGCAACTTGTGCCAGTGTCTCACCATACTCACAGTGAAGAATTTCTTAATACCCAAGCTGAATCTACCCTCCTTCAGTTTAAAATCATTGTCCCTCATCCTGTCACTACACGCCCTGATAGAAGGTCCGTCACCATCTGTTCTGTAGCCCCTGTATTGGTACTGGAAGGTGCTGCAAGGTCTCCCTGGAGCCTTCTCTTCTCCAGGCTGAACACCCTCTGTCTCCAGAGCAGAGGTGCTCCAGCCCTTGTAACACCTTGGTGGCCTTCTCTGGAGTTGCTGCAGCAGCTCCATGTCCTTATGCTGGGGGCCCCAGAGCTGGGCACAGCTGACTGGGACAGAATCACCTCCCTCGACCTTCTGCTCACACTGCTTTGGATGGAGCCCAGGATGTGGTTGGCTTTATCTTAATTTTCATTTCCTAAGGTTCTTTGTAGTAATGCCTGACAATAAAAGGAAGATAAATATGGGATGAGAGACAAGAGGAGTCCAAAATACATTATTTATATCATGCCACCATTTTGCTATGTGAGACATTTACATAGATTGGTGAGCCTCTGAGTTTCAAAGGTCTTCAGAGCTTTGTACAAGTTGTAAACAGTACAGGATTACCCTAGGTAGCAGTGTTCACTGGGCTGTCATGGAACCTCTTGCAGTTTGTAAGATGGCTAGTCTATTTTGCTTGACTATTTTGTAATTCTTTCTTAGGATAGTGAATATTACAATTCTCTGAGATGGATTCTTGAAAATGATCCAGCAGAACTGGACCTCAGATTCATCGTTGATGAAGAACTTTTTGGTCAGGTTAGTATGTCCGTGTAAAGTAGAATAGAAAAAACATGAAAGAAAACGTTTGACATGTGAAATTAGGGGATTTTATCTGTATGGTGTTAAGAAAACACTTTCACTCAGCTGCTTTTCAGTCATGCAGTGCTTTCAGCCTGGCTGTGATAAAGGACTTGGAAATAAGCAGAGCTTTAAAAAATTGCTTGTGCTTTTTTGTTAAATACTACTTGCATTGAAATGTAGCTGTTGCTCTGAAGGCAACCAAGACTAAGATATCCATAGTCCCATTACTTCATCTGGAGTAGAGGTTGGGTTTATATGATTGGCTGGAAAGGATGAGCTCTTTTGGTAACTGCTGGAATTGCTGGGAGATAACATGTTTTCTATCTCTTAGGATGTACTAGAAACCTATAGAATAAACAAGTTTATTATTGTGTACAAAGCTATTAAAGGTAAGCCATGTAGAAATACCACAGGTCTTGAATAAAACTTCCAAATTACAGGTGCCAGCTAGATCTAAGGATAATAACTTTGATGGGCTTGTGTAACAACAGTGATCCTAAGAAGCAATGAAACTGTACATCCATGATAACTGAAAATGAGATATTTGTCTCCTGAGGTCCAGTAGTATAAGTCACTTTGTAAGAGAGATGCATATTGATTCACTCACTGGGATCATTGATGAAATGGTTTCTGTAATTGTTTTTCCTTGAGATTTGGAATGGAGGCTGGGCCATGGAATATGAAGTTAGTGAAGTCTGCCTTACTCTGAACTTGTGTGCAGTCTTGGGTGGTGTGTTGTAACAGGTCAGAAGAAATGGAGGTTTCCCATTGCAGTCTAGCACCCCTCAATAATACATCTCTTTTAGAAAAACGTACCACATTCTATTTATTAGGTGACCTGTGTGACTTGATCTGTCTCTCGTAGTTCTCAGATTCTGCAGTCTTCAAGAGTTGCATGAATTACCTAATATTAACATATGAATTCTGTTACATACTCACCTTGTTTAAGACCTATTCTATGCATTGCATTTAGACCCATCAACATGAACTGAAAAGTGGTGGATCAGAAATAGTTGTCACCAACAGGAACAAGAGAGACTACATTCAGTGAGTAGTGGCTGCTGTGTGCAATGTATCTCACTGGACTGCCCTCTAGTACAGGGGCTCTGTGTTAGCTTTATTTACAAAAGGAAGTTGTTGCTTTGTATATAAATCACTTTTATTTTAAATGTGGTTTTGTTTGGTTTTTATTTTTTACAGTCTTGTAATTCAGTGGAGATTTGTGAGCAGAGTACAGAAACAAATGACAGCCTTTAAAGAGGTATAATTTTGATTACATAATAAATTCTTCTAAGAGTTTGTTGCATCTGATATTAAGTTTTTTTTGGACAACCTGAAGACCCACACATAATTTTGTTAAAGGTATAAAAAAAGGCAGTGATACTGTTTGTAGTGTCAGCTTTGAATTATTTCACAGTTAAAAATATTTTGGTATATTTTTACTGAGGTGTTCAATTCATATTGAAAAATTTGCTTATTTCTCAATCCTGACTGGCAGCTTTAGCTGTGGAGCAAACTATTTAATGACCTCTGCAGAAATTAAACTTAATTAAATTATATTAGTTCGATTTCAATTAGGTCATTTACCCTTATTTGTATAAATTGTATTACATATACGATATTCCCACTTCTATACTCATCACTCAGTGTTGCACAATAAAGATATGAGAAGTCAATTAAAGGTACTGTAACGAAACTGGAGACTACTGGTGTCCAAACATCTGTATTTGATATATGGCTTTGGCTCTGTCTACCAAAGCCTCTAAATATCCTTCTCCATGACTAAAAATGCGTAAATAATGTTGACTTGATTTTTACAAACTTTCCTCATCTTTTTCAGGGCTTTTTTGAACTAATACCACAGGATCTGATTAAAATTTTTGATGAAAATGAGCTAGAGGTAAGTGTATCATGGAAAAGAAAACAAATTATGTTGAATCTTAAGTTTACTGACTTAAACTTTGGTGTTTTTTTTTTATCTGTGTAGTTATTGATGTGTGGATTGGGAGATGTGGACGTGGCTGATTGGAAACTACACACGAAATACAAAAACGGCTACAACATAAACCATCAAGTAATACAGTGGTTCTGGAAGGTATCATGAAGTTCTAATGTTTTCTTACTGAAAATGTGTTCAAAAGCTGCTACCTTCCTGCTATACTAGTTTATAGTTTGATTCATTAAAAGGTTAGGTAAATATTATTTGACCATTAAAATTCCCAAGAAAGTAAGAAAGCTAAAGATGAGATGCATGGTAAGAATGTAAATTCAATACTGATGCTTGCTTTTTCATTAAATCCATGTCTAACTGGGGTTAAAAATATTTGTGTAGGTTTTCCTGGCATGGTTACACTAAAGAGGTGTTAAACTCTCCTGTTTAATAAATTACAGGAGTTTGGCTTCTAGTTCATAACATCAAGAAACTTCAAAGAAAGTAGGGGGCCAAATCTTCAAGGGAAGCATTTTAACAGCCTGCTAGGCCAGTCACCATACTCTTGTTACAGTGCCATTAAAAAATTGTTGACTTCATAGCTTTAAGCAATAGGCAGAGAAGTAGACTGTGTGTCACTAAGAAAATGTGTATGTATATCAAAGATAATGATTTAGAGGTAGATACTGTGCTGCTTACTATGTTGCTATGTTGCCTACTAGCCTAAAACCTTAATTTAAAAATAACTCTATTGTAATCGTTATCATACATAGGCAGTCTTAATGATGGACTCTGAAAAGAGAATAAGATTGCTTCAGTTTGTTACTGGCACATCACGTGTTCCCATGAATGGGTTTGCTGAGCTGTATGGTGAGTACTTAAGATTATCTTCACAATTAAGTAACAAAGAACCCGATACCAACATTGTCCTGATGTTTGACTTCAGACATTGGCAAATTATTTTTCAAATTTTGTTTTAAAATTTAGGATGAACTGGCAGTTACAAGAAGCAAAGTTAGAGAAGAGTCATTTATATCACGTTTCCCATGTTCTATAAATACTTTGTTTTAATTCTGGTTTTGGAAGTTTTTACACGGATAGGACTTCTCAAATGAATGTGGATTTTTAAAGTTCTCAGGAGCTGCAAAAATCCCTGTTTAACACATGATTGAGCTTGAAGAAAATTCTCAGTTATCCAAGATCTGATTACAAAGACATGCTGGCATCAGCAGTTAACTTCAGTTCCCCAGCTGCTTTTATCTGCTCACAAGCCATGGTTGTACAGATGCAGTTGTTTGTAAGGATATACTCCAAAGGGGACCACTGAAATGACACGAGTTAAACATAAAGCCAGAAGAAAAGTACTGAACCTCCAATGCCGAGGCTGAAACAAGCAGATGACAGCAGGGAGTGAATTTCAATAGCAAAGCCAGGAAAGCCACTGTGGGCAGACTGCGGGCAAGCAGATAGAGCAGCCCACAAAGGGTGGGGATGCTTGGCTTAGGGGAAGTCTGTTCTCAGCTGCCATCAGCTATTATGTTTTCTGCTAGACTATTAAGGCTAAAAGTGCTTGGGGTGCTGTGCAAATGACTGAATAGCCTAACTTGCCTTTTCGATTAAACATTTCCTTTCTTATAAACAACACATTAATTTGTTTATAAAACAAAAGGATTGTGAACAAAACCACCCATCATGTGTTCCCATTTCTCCATGTCTTCATTTTCATCTTAAATACTTGGTTTATTTTTTTCTGTTCCATCACTAAATGAGTTGTGAGTTCCAGTGGGAAGGACAGTGTCCTCAGCAGGCTTGAGCCATGTGTCTGCTGCTGCACCTGAACCTTGGCATTGTTGGTGTTGCAGCACATGCTCATCGCAGGGGAACCCAGTCAGAATTCTGCTGCCTCAGGAGTTCTGCTTGTTTGTCCAAGAACACTACTAGAGACAGAACTAAGAGGTGATACAGGGAAGAAACTGCTGAAGTTCTTGGCTTCCTTCTGCCCAGGGATTAGAATATCCTTGGGCAGTCTTCTGTAGTTGTATTCACTCACTCGTTAATGGAAAATTCAACTAGCAGTTGTCTTGCACAGTGCTTTGCTTGTTTCTCTTACAGTTATTTCTGCTTTACTGTGGCCAGCATGGCATCCTTACTAAACCCCAGTAACAATTATATTTCCTGTACCTTGTCTTGAAAGAGCTGCAGGTGGTTTTTCAGTGTTTTGTGCTGGTCCGTGGCGCTTTGCTGCGGCCGGGTGTTCCCTTCCCACGCCCGGTCTGCAGCCCTGGCGCCGCTTCCTGGCGGAGATCTCCCTCTCGTGGCACAGAGAGGCATTTCTGCTCCTCAAACGCGAGTGCTGCGAGGCCGGGAGCAAACCCACCCGCGCTGGAGAGCTAGGACTCTGAACAGACAGTCTCTGACAAATAGTGAATGTTTTATCTTTTTTTTAACTGCACAGTCTTCTCCCAGCTTAAGGAAACGATTACAAAATGCCCTTTGCATCTACTTGATGAGAATGGAGAAGTCCAAGAAACTTTGAGATGTGAGATGCTGTAAGGCAGTTGTTGAAGGACAGACTCAGAGGGAGCTGAGTCTGCCTTTGCTAGCCAAAAAATGTTCTCTCGGGTGCATAAGAACATGCTTGGAGTGGAGTGGAGCATATGTGTGGAGTACACATATGATTGCCATGTTTCCAAAAGTTCTCAGTTACTCTACTTTGTTGTTGCGTAGGTAAAGGCGGACATTGAGTACTTTCTACCACATTATATAACTTGGCATGTGGTGATAAACATGTATCAGTTTTTACATGCAAAATTTAAAACAGTGTAAAATTGTCTTGTCCAGAAAATTTTCAATGCCAGTTACTATGCATATGCATTTAGGTCTTAGGCTTCTGAGCTTAAGGTTTAAAAGTCTCTTGAAATTGAGGTATAGCAAGAAAGAATTAAAATATTAGTGAATTGGGATTATTGACCATTACGGACAATAGTCTGTATTTTATTCATATAGATAGCTCCTTCTGATGTCAGAACTGGATTACAAAACCCCCAAATATGTCATAATTTGAATTTCTGATTATAAAAGGATCTTAAAATAGGGTGAAAATTGATGTCTTCTTTTCTGCAGGTTCAAATGGACCACAGTTGTTCACAGTTGAACAGTGGGGTACCCCTGAAAAACTGCCAAGAGCTCATACCTGGTGAGTATTTAATTCACATAAATTCTGACTTCTAATAAGAGTGATAAAATACTTAAGAGTTTTCATCTGTTTTTCAGCTTTAATCGCTTGGATTTGCCTCCATATGACTCGTTTGAAGATTTATGGGATAAACTTCTTCTAGCGATTGAAAACACTCAGGGTTTTGATGGGGTTGATTAAAACACAGACATAAGTTATATTGGTCCAGTGCTGCAATTTCATTTTTAAGGGTTTACAAACAAATCTGAATTTTCCAGGGACTACCATTGTATTTAGTCACATGGCTATTGAATCTTCATAGTATCACATGTAAAATAACTAAGTATTAAAAATCACTAACTTTTGAAAATGTATTTTGTCATTTCCATAGTTTTGTGTACTTTGCTAACACATGCAATATACACATTGGATCAGCCAGTGCCAAGTAAGTCAAAAACTAAAATGTTTTTAGCAGTTGCCTCCTGTACAATATTTGAGACTGTCCTGCAGTAAACTACTGAAGTAAAGCTGTGAAGAAATCTTTGCAGAGGATTTAAATTTGATTTGCTGCTTTAAGAGGAACAACTGAAATTGTTAAGCTGTTTTAAAAAAAAAACTCCAGCCAAACAAAAAAACCCAACAAACCTAACAAACTTCATATATTACAATATCATAATCTGTGCTGCTTCAGGCTCTTTGCAACAGATCTGCCCAAAGCACCTTATAATTCAGCATATTAGATAAAACATTGGAAAACATTTGTTTGCAGAACATTGACTTGCTGACACGGTTGTTAGACTTCTGTTTCTAACTTACTTTTGCTAAAATGATGTAACAAACCCAAGATTTTTATACAAAACAGATAGGCAGCGTAATTCTGAGTTTTAATGAGAAATTATACCCTTTTTTTGTTTGAATTTGTATACTGATGTTGGTTTATTGAGTGTTCATCACTTTTTTGGATAAATTTGTAGCTGAACGATAATATTTTCAATTCAGCCTTTTGCAACAAATCAATCTTAAAGTGAAATTTGTATGGATATCACTCAGTATTTAGTTACTGATAGTTAGAGGCCTTTATTATCCATTCTTGCAGTATTGCACTACATAACAATAAAGAACATGTTTACAGGGTTTTCTGGGCCAAATTCAGCAGTCTGTCATGTGCAAGCTCCTCTGAACTGCGTGGAAGTTTTGCACATGTGATCAGGTGCAGAATTTGGTTCTGTGATATGTTTACAGGTTGCTAGTTTCTACAGCTGCATTTTTATATTTTTTTCTCCAGTGTTAGTCTAGAAACCAAATTTGTTAATACAGTATAACCAAAGTCATAACCAACAATGTGCAATTTATAGATCAACTTGTCATATATAAATATTAGTTTGATTTCTTTTGTAAATGTGGGTATTTTTTGTATTGATGTTAAGACTTTTTTTGAGCAAGTGCTGGTTAAAATTATTAGCAAAGTTGGTTCTGAAAGAAAAAATTGGTTTGTATACCTGGCTTGCTCAAATTTTAACATTTTATTACCAATATGATCTGAGGAAATGACAGTACCCAGCTTTGGCCAGCAAATTTCTGTTTAGTCGGTCTTTATAAATATGCAAGAAGGAAGTGTAGCACATCTCTCTCTGAAGATATGTAAATTAATGTAACAAATGTTAATGGGTCTTAAGGGATATTTAAAATCCCACTTTGTTTTATCCTTTGACTAGGTCATTAGGACTGAGAGTATTACATGTAAATAAAGGTAACTTATACAAATTTCCCAAATCTATATGCAGTTTTGTAAAACGTGAATGATATATCAGTAAATCTGTATAGATTTGAATGTAGCAGGTTTTGTTGCATACTTTAAAGTATAAAATAAGGATCCTGAGAGCAGTAAATAAAAGTTTATTCTAATAAGTTGTGATTCAGTTCTTTGAAGTGCAAATGAGTAATCTTGAAATAGCCAGAATTTAGTAGTTTTTATACTCCTAGGTAGGCCACGGCAGTAGTTCCACCACGACATGCTGCTGCTTTTGCAGAGCTGTGAAGATGCAGCAGTGCTGTTTCCTGGTGTTCTGCTCCTGAGACGTTCAGCCTTGGAAAAATGCCCATTGTGCTTTTATAGAACCTCTAGGTCTCTGTCAGCCTTCAGTGCGTGACCGGCCTAGAGACACTGAGGGGAGGCCCCTCAGCAACGCTGCTGACCAGGTGAGGCAGGGCCAGGCTCCTCCCTGCTCTAGGAACCTTCCCAGCAGGTGCACAGCCAGCACAGCTCGGTGGGGAGTGGGAGGGGGGCCCTGAAACCCTGCACCCGCAGCAGGGAGTGCCCAGCAGCAAGTCCCTTCTGTGGGCTTTAAACTAGGTGTGTGGGGGAGTGGTGATAGCAGCTTGTGCTTAGGGAGAGGTTGGTGGTGCTGAGTATCATAGAATGGCCTGGGTGGGAAAGGGACCTTGAAGATCATCCAGTTCCAACCCCCTGCCATTGGCAGGGACACCTTCCACTAGACCAGGTTGCTCAGAGCCCCATCCAGCCTGGCCTTGAACACCTCCAGGAATGGGGCAGTCCCAGCTGCCCTGGGCAACGTGTTCCAGTGCCTCACCATCCTCACAGTAAAGAAGTTTTTCCTAATATCTAATCTCAACTTACTCTCTTTCAATTTGAACCCATTCCCCCTTGTTCTGTCACTACATGTCTTGCCCCATCTATCCTGTAAGTTCTCTTTAGGTAGTGGAAGGCCACAATTAGGTTACCCTGAAGCCTTGTCATTTCCAGAACAATCCCAATTCTCTCAGCCTTTCCTTAGAGCAGAGGTGCTCCAACCCTCTGGTCAGCTGGGGCAGGGTGATGGGAGTGAGGCAGCCTGTCTGGAGGATGCCACAGGCTGAAGGGGTCCTGCCTTGTGTGCCTGAACACAGAGGCAGCCAGGGAAAAGCCAGGAGGAGTAAAAGACATGGCTCGTATGGCTGGATGCAGTGAGGACTGTGGAAGGGGCAACTGGCTGGTGCAGACTCTTGTGGGAACATCCTGGGCAGGACTTGCCCTAGGCTGCTGTTTGTCATGAGGAAGGGGGCAGGGTGTTTTTTGTAGCTTCTCAAGAAATTCTAGAATTTTAAACTCTGGCTCTTAGGGGAGACTAAATTCCTTCACGTCTGTGGGCAGTGCAAAGGGAAGCAGCCTGGGAGGCTTCTGTAGGGGGTCATGAACAGCCAAACAAGGGTGCAGTCTTGGGCAACCAGCGCGATGCTCTTTGGGATCTGCTGCATGTTCCTTTGCACTTGTATTTTCTGCATGTCAGCCTCTGTATTCCCTGAAGCACATACACATAGAGAGAGGGGGAAACTCCAGAGACGCTCCTATGAACACCAATTTTTTTCAGCAGAAACACAGTTCTGCATGTCAGCTGCAGAATTCTTACCATGCCATTGCAGAGGAGAGGTTAACAGCTGCTTCCTTGTGAGCCAACAACCAGCTCTGTCACACTGATTTCATTGCTCGTAACACCCAGCAGTGCCAGGTGAGGGGTAAGGAAGAAAAGTTTCTCAGGTAGGTAAGAGCTAATATGCTGGGGGAAAAAAAGGATATAGGGTTGATGTTTGGTAAGAGATTTTGTGCAGATCTGGTTAAGAAGCATTGATCTGCGAAGACACTCTTTGAGAGCTCATGAGAAAGATCTTGAGAACGATGTACATTCTAGGGCAGGGGCTAGATCACAACGGGAGGGAGAGGATGACTGCAACACGAATAGTTTTGCTTTCCTCAGCTTTAAAAACACCATGCTGACAATTCAGGGGAGTTTGTGCTTGCAGTTTTCTGGGCTGCTCCAAGCTGGAGAGCTGTAAGCAAAACAGTTCCCTGTGCTGGTTGTGGCTTCTGCAGCTCCGTACTGATTCCAGGCATCTTGTACAGAACATGGAGACTCCAGTGGAGGCTCTGCCCAGGATTTGGACTCTTGGCTGGGCTGGGAGTAGGTGCGGGGCCCCCCTGGGCACTGGAGATGGCTGGGCCAGGCCTCCCCAGGGGCTCACCCCGGCCCCCTGGGGTCAGTGGGTGATGAGGCAGCTCAGGAACGTCAGCTGCTGGCACAGCAGGATGTGAGCTGCTGGCACAGGGGTTAGATGTGTTAGGATGGTGTGAAACCTCTGGGAAACTTTTCAGGGGCTGAACTTTCCTGGGAAGTTAAACCGTTCCTGTTGCATGTTTAATAAGGATGGTGGTGGTGTTTATTTGTGTGTTAATTATTACAGTTACACAGTAAAGGGTGTTTCTGAATAGATAGTTGTGATGCTTTTGAAGAGGTGAATTTATTTAGCCTAAAAAAGGTAGGTATATAGATTAACTAAGTATATAAATTAACCTCAACAGAGACTTGCAGTGTAAACTGTTCCTAATTCAAAGGTCTGCTTAGACTGCTGTGGGTGAGGCTTTCTTAGATTTTTCAGTCCATGTCACTGATTTGATTTGTGTTGACTTGCAGGGTTTTGGTAAGAAATCATCTTTCTCTAAAATTTCTCCTTTACTCTGAAGGTTGTCATGTCTGTGTAACTGCTCTGCAGTCTGGTGGTAGGGAAATGAGACTTTAGGCATGAACAAGACACATTCAACACTCACTTGGAGGTTTGGGGCAGTGGGGGCTGTGGGTTTTTCCCTTCAAAATTAATTGCTCTGAACGAGTTTTTAGGCTGGGTGTTACTTGTATCAAGTTTCTCACTTCTCAAGGTGGTGCAGGTGATTCTTCAGCATTCTGGCTGCATCATGAGGTAGAGCTGCAGGTTAAGAGGAAGTTAAAACCAATTTCTATAGAAAGTGCCACTGAGTCTTCACTTAGGCAGTTTGAAGGACACATGACTTAACTTCTTTTTAATTACTATTTAAAAATCACGTCTGTGGCATATCAAACAAGTTTTTTTTTTCTATTAGAGACTAGGTTGAGTACTAATGTGTCAAACCTGGGTAAAATACATGAGTGTAAACTACTAATTTTCCTTCTTTATCCTTTCTCTCTTTAAGCTCACTATTTCATACATACACTTACAAAGTAAGCTATCCTAGTGCCTTCACATTTGATTTGTTCTGTAAATCCATAGCACAGTTTGGTGCTATTTCACTAATTGATGACATCTTTACAAAGATCTGCACGTGTCCTTGAAATCCACAGCTGCCTCTGGCATACTGTCAACATGGAACACATCCTGGATCAGCACAGACTTCCTTTTTTTTTTTTTTTGTGTACTTTTTTCAGTGCAATTTCAGCATTACATAGCAAATACATGATACTCATCAATTCCCTAGGGTGAGAATTGCATCGTGGCAAAGGTAACATGCTGAAATGTATGAAATACTTAAAATTGAATATGTGTACTTCTAAATATTGTCTTCATTTTACTCATTTCTTGTGTGGTCAAAAATAATGTCAGTTATTAGGAGACCGGACTCTTCTGTCTGTCATTTTTCATGCTGTCTGTTTATGTGTGTTTTCCTTTCTGTTTCTCATTAATTAGTTTGTTGTGGTGCTCAAGTTCTTCACATAGGGTCTTACAATACTATTTTTGTATGAGGTTCTGCTTTTTATCAGGCAGTTTGTTTATTTTAATGTCTCCCATTTTTAATAAACTATTAAAAGACTCACTGTGCAGTTCTTATGATGTGAGCTGAGAGGAACCCATTTATCTGCAGTCTGACCACCACCAAGGGTCCCTACCTCTGGTGTCATAGAAACATGTTTTTGAAATGTCCATACATTTAAAAGGCAACCAACACCTACCACCTTCCATGGTTATAAATGGGAATTAAGCATTTAACAGCTGCCATTTTGCTCTGCGGCATCACAGAATCAGTAGGAGATGCAAGCTCAAGCTTTGGTGCTCTTATACTAAATCATTTTTCTTTGAAGTGGAGACTTAATTGCTTTTTCTCTGAGGAACATATATCATTAGCACGCTAATCAGAATACAAACAACTCACAAAGGGGATAATGAGGGAGAACTTCCATGTAATGCTTGCTTTATGTCCACGTGATTCTGTAGAAAAATGTTTTGTTTTGCTGAGCTGTCCTTAATTTGAGGTTTCTTGCTTAATGAGACTTCAAACAAATTTTGCATTGTAGGTTTCAGGTTCTCATCCCAGAGAGAGGCTTGGGATTTTGGGGAGGGGGGAGGCTGAGTGGCTTGGAAAACCTAAACAGACATTAAGTAAGTGAGCCTGCCTCTTGAGGAAAGACAGATAAGGCAGCCTTCTCAAATGTGACAGAAAGTAAAACTTCCCGTTGAAATACACCACAGTCTAAAAACATACATTACAATTTGTTTTTCTTAACCCATTTTGAGTTTAAATTAATGGCAAATGTTCTCATAAGTTTCTGTTAGCTTTTCTGATATTTTCTACAAGCTGAAATATTTTTGATAGGTGTTTTGTTTTGAGGGCTGGGAAGTATGACCTTTTAGAGGCTGTGAATACACCTCCTTCTATGCACTGCTGCTTGGGAGTATGCAAAATACTAAAGGTTTAAATCAAATTGCCCCGAGGACTGCTTACTGACCTTTTGAATGCAGAGCTGTCAAAACCTTCAACTAGACATTAGCTAGAGAAGAACACTTAAGGCAGATCAATGCAAATAGAAAACAAGGTGGTTTTGACTTTTGGTAATTCCTGGTTAGTGAAAAACAGTTCCTGTGCTGCAAGAGCTGCTGGAAGCAAAGCCACACTGTCAAGGAGTTGCTGTGAGTAACATGTAATAGTTATTTTTCAGGGAAAATCTTTTATAATCTACTTAAGAAATTAGAAGTTTTCATTAATTGCCAAATCCTGATATAGTTATCTGAGCAGGATGCTTCACTGACTTCAAAGGGATTTTTGTCTACTTAAGGAATGCAGGGTCAGGCCCTTAACTAGTGATAACTTTCTTCAGTGGGTTGTCAGATATGACAAACTATGCCACTTTAATAGAAGTTACCCTGGCCAGGCCATGCCATCCCTTTGTCTGAAAAATCTGCTTTCTTCCTTTAATCAAGTAAAGGAATTTCTCTATAGAAGATAATAAAATTACTCTCTAGCTGAAGCTGTGGTTTATGTGAATTTATTTTATTTACTTTTAACAGCTACAACACATTATTTTCTAGTTACGATAATTATATAATAAATTCAGTTTCAGAAAGTGTTTGATGGAGTTATGAGCCCCCCCCATTCTATGTACTGCTGCCCAGCAATTAGTTGTCCATCCTTAATAGATTTATTCCTAATTAGTTGTTCACGCACTATTGCTTGCAGAGTTTTAAATAAATGCCTGCCTTTCTATGTAGACCTACAGAAACTGACCCAAAACCAGGGGACTGAGAAGCTGTTCATTCCCATTTTGGGTCTCAATCCAGTAGTTATAGGCATCCTGTGCTGAAGACTCAGAGATTAATTATTTCACAGGTTAGTAAAAATTCTCTGTGCTTTATCAGAACGTTAGAAGTGCTTTTCTTAGTATAATTAAAGGTTAGCTATCAAAATGTGAGGTGCTGCTTCATCCAATATAATACAATTGAGCTCTAGTAACATGTAGATAAAAATTATTATTTTGCAAATTAATTCATTTTGCTATTCTCCACACTGAGAATTTGGGGTCTGACTGTAAGCCTTTCTAAGATCCCATTTTCAGTTATATAAATGTCTACAATTTTGTAAAGATAAGAGGTAAAGTTGAAATTTTGCATGCTTACATAGACCTGAATTAGGAAAATGAACAATATTTCAGTCACGAAAATGCTTTTCTGTACTGGAAAAGGTGCAGCTATTTAATTGACTCTTAAGGTGCAAACAAGCTGGAGAAAGAAATTAATCCTGATCACGCTGTATCTAATTGAAGCAGCTCAATCAGCTGGTGTGGGGCTGCAGCTGCTGCAGGGCCGGGCTGTGGTGGGGAGTGGCCTGCAGGATGTGACTGGGGTGTCCTGCACTGGAGGTGTTCAGGGGGCAGGCTCCCCCTGAAGCCAGCAGGGGTTTGAACACCTGGCAGGATTTAGGAGGGCTGCTGTCTGGATGTTGAAGGTTTGCTCTGGTTAGGCGTCATGCTTTGGGTGCTGCAGCTTGCTGAGGCTGGGTGGGATGGCCCCAGCCGCTCCAGATGGGATTTCCACACAGTGCCTTGCAGTGGCCTGGTCCTCAGCTGAGCACATTAGGCCAATTTAACTCCCTAACTTGTCATAACTGCCCCCCACACATGGCACACATACTTTTTCCCCGTAGTTACTTAGTATGAGCATTTTGGTATGTATCCCATACGTGTATTATTTAAACAATACAAGTTCCGTCTTGTGCCAGCATCTGGCCACTGTGATCTTACAGAGGTATCTGAACATAAATGACAGCAAAATGTTATTTAGTACTTAGCAAATGTAATCCTGGGCTAACAAGTAGCAGCACAGATAGCCGGATTGCAGCACAGTTATACTATGAGAAGCTTTAACTGCTGGTTGCTCTCGCTATGTATTATGCAGGTGTACCTGTGTATGCCACACACTAAATTGAACCAGGGAATTAATTCCAGCAAAACAAAAAAAAAATTGTGATCTGTCCCCCAAGTTACTTCCATCAGGATTAGTTCTCTTGATTCCTTGCTTGGCCACACAACGTCTTTGCAACTGGCAGTGCTTATGCTGGGTTGGCAAGTGCTAAATTGCATTAAACTGAGGGCACCTGGGGATGTGCTTCCAGCAGAGCTTCTGATCTCCTCCTGCTCTGCTGTGCCTGGGCAGGGACCAGGAGGAGACCTAAGCCAGGTTAGTAACTATGCAGGGGAAGGAGGAATTGGGGTGGGCTGCTTTGTTTCCCCACAGTCCCCTGGGACATGCAGGGCACTGTAATCCAGCTGCCTTCATATCCTGTCCAGCACTGGGCAGACAGTTCTTCCAGAGCCTTTAAATAGGGGGGATCCCCACAGGCCCCCAAGTCACTCCTGCAGCCCAGCTGAGATAAAATCCCAGCAACTGCAGCTGATGGAGGCAGCAATTTGGGCATCAAAAGAAATCACTCTTGCAATGCCCAGCTTTTGGCTCCTCTCGGTTCACCCCCCTTAGCTCCTTCCTTGCACCGGGGTGTTGCCTTTAGCGGGTCAGCCCGAATTCTTGGTAAAGCCGTTTTGGTGCAAGTCACAGCTTCGTGTGGCCCTTCAAACATCTCGGTCTCCATCCCCAAAGCTGTGTTGTGCACAGGGGCATTTGCAGGCTGAGCCTCTGTGTGCATGTGAGGGGGAGGAGGTGCTGGGAACATGCCTTGAAGGCTTCAAATCTGTTTATCTTCACACTCCTGAGAGGCGATCGCTCTCCCGTGACAGGGCAGTGTGCTGGAGGGAGCAGCGCTGGCAGCACCGAGATAAACCGATGGGGCACAGCCTGCTTTGGCCAAGTGGCCTCTCCCTGACCAGCAATTCCTTATGTCTCTGTGAGATGAAATGGGACAAGAGCAGCAGGAAGCCTCCTCCAATCCTTCTTTTTAATAGTTCTTTGGGATAAATTGTAGATAAGAGGAGAGACCACTTTGTTAACATGCTGAGAATGCAAAGACAAAGGAAAGGCAGTCTTTCACAGCAAAAATAAATAGGTGTCTGTGGCACGGTATATTCAGCAGTATGTCCAAATGCTAGCTAGCCTCTGACTTGCCTTGTTTTTCATTTATTTTATTTCCAATATTTGTTTTATCATTGCAAACATGTAAAGGAAAAGAGGAAGAAATTTTTTGCCTGTTTCCTGTTGTAAAAGCAAAGTGAAGGTAACTTATATAGGGATGAAAGGAGACCATATTTCATGCCTGTTGCTAAACAAATAGCTGCAGAACACTGGGTTATCATGATAAACATGACAGACTAACAAAAAGCTGCCTCTGAGAGATTCCTTTGTAGATTCAAACATAGTAAAGGGTAACCTAGGAGATATTTTCTTTCTGTTTAGTTATTCTTGGTCTGATACTTATTGTATTGACCCAGTGCCTAAACACTTTGATTTATGGAAGATAACATCAGAATACAGTACTGCAGCATTTCCAGGATTTTGTTTGTTTCCATATTGGGGAAAGGGTTGAGAGAGGGAACTGTACTGAGCCAATCGAAAAATATATACATTGCAAATGCATTTTATGGGACAGCTCTTCTCCACTTGCTGGCCATTCCTGTGCCTCATGATTTCTACATTTGCATAAACCCTTTATGAAAATACTCTGTGTGTTTCAGTGTGCAGATTCCAGCTGCTGCTGCCAGTCTGCTGTCACTTTGGTCCTATGCCAGCCAGGTGCTGAGGACCCCTGAGCTCAGAGGAAGTGCTCAGCTCCTTGTTTGAGAGCCCAAGGTGGCATAGCAGAAGTGTGCAGGCTGCCTGGCTTGGCAAATGTTCAAGGTGGTTTGGCTGATCAGAGCCACTGTCCCATGCTATTGCCACACCTTCTGCTCCATCTTGCAACCCTTGGTGTTTCTACACCTAAGAGCCAGGCTAGGGAGATAAATCAGGAGAAAACAAGCTCTACTGAAAAACAGAAAGGATTTTCTGACAGGTTATGTGTTCAGAGACGTTCATTGAAGCAAAGGAGCGTCAGCTGTGGCATGAAGGCCAGAAGAGAGAGCTTGGAGCTGCAGTAAATCCAAACTCCACACCATAAAGTCTTTACACTGTATGTGAGGACAAGAATGCATCTGGGATCAGGTATGCCCCTTTCTCTGTAGCTGTGTGGTTTGTTAAAAGTACCAACAAGGTCTGGTGGTTTGCATCTAGGAAACAGCAGGCTGACAGACCAAAAATTTAGGTATTTTCCACACCTTCCAGTAGCAGCAAATGGGCATGGAAGAGCAAGGGAATGCACTTTGCCAGATCCCTGTGAGGTTGCTCTTCCAAACTGCCTGTGGTTACCTGTGGCAGCAGGGAAGAGGATGTTGGTGTGTCATCCATCTCCTGCTGAAATTCATGGCAGGGTTCCTCTTCATTCTGGTGTGATGAACCTTCAAGGGTGGGGGTAAACATCTGGAGGCCGCCTCTGGGGCACTGTGAAAAAACCTGGCAAAAGTGCACCACTGATTTGGGCCAGTGAAGCACTGGAAGCTGGCTGGAAGGGGAAACAAATGCTAATATAGCAAATAATTGTATTGCTTTCACTTTGGAGTCATTGTTTTATGACGAGGTGAGATCTGTGTTAAAATCCCTTTGTCAAGGTGTGCTTTTCCTGTACAGGAAGGCTCCCTGGAGAGAAAGTTCATTAGCATCCCAAGGGCTCAGCCCAAAGTGTACTTGCCTGTCTGCTCATGGAAAGAGTGAATCTCCTTTGAGAAGACAATGGAGATGGTAACTGTACACAAGTTTAGAATGAAACAAGAATCTACTAAGTGACCAAATGTGCCAAAAGTAAACATTTTTATGGTGGGTCTTAATAGAGTTAGTGTAACATACTTAAAACCTGGGAATACAGTTGTAATTGGGTCAGGAGTTTGGCATGAGAAAGAAGAAAGTGTCTAAACATGCTTACAGTGACACCAGATCAAAAACACTCGGAGCAAGAACTGTATGGACAAAACGGGCTTCCCTGAGAAGAAGAGCCAATGACACCCTGCCAGGAGTGCAGTGTCGTGGCAGCCCCTTAGCTGGGCTTTGGGGACTCTGAAGGCAGAGCTGGCTGGTGCAAATTGCTGTAACTCCCCTGCAGTTAATAGGTTTCTGGCAATTACCACTGCTCCCAGCCTGCCCTGGGCTGCAGCTCCAGTACGCTACAGCCGCGCTCAGCTGCCCATGCTGCTGGTACCCTGCGATGCCTGTAGCTCCAGCCTCCTCCACACCAGCACTGACACCCAGCAGCTCCTACCAGCAGAGCTGGAGGATGAGCTGGGACCTGGTACTGGTAGCAGGGAAGGGCTGAGCCTGTGGAGGACCAGGATAATGATTATATATCTCTTTGAAAATGGATTTGGGCTCCAGGACCCTACTACCAACTCTTTGACTGAGGATAGTGTTGTGATTGCACATATTGCAATGGGGACAGTTTAAAATGCTGTAAATAACTCTCTCCTGTTTCCCACCCAGAGGTGCTTGTTCCTTTTCTGTTCCATGACATTATGGTGTTAGAGCACAGCTATGTGAAGCCAAAACAGGAGAAAAGACCATGTGGGCAAAACCACTTTCCCATTTCTGAGCTTGTTAGATCACGTGGGATGCAGCAGCATGTGGGAACCCAGCTCAGGCCATTTGTGGCCATGCCAAACACCATCCATGCTGCTGTGACAGCTTTTTCCAGGCCCCAGGGATGAAAGAGCTAACATGATGCTATTCATTTTCTCAGATAAGGGTGAAATGCTCAGTGCAAAACTGACCACAGAGCAAACAGGACTGTTTCTGGTTTAAGCTGAAGGAGATGTAAATGTTCTAACACCAGAAAAATCTTATTCTAATGTGGAAAGAAACCGCATTCTCCATCCTGGGTTTGAGGCTGCAGTGATCTCATAAATACAGAGTTCACCTTGGGAAGGTCCAGTTACAGCAAATTTTCAGCTTCTTTCCTTTTCCTGAGGCTGCTCATTCCATCCCAGGGAAGACTCCTGCCTATCAGTTCTCTTTCTAGAGATATTGGTAACACTTTAGACAAAGTGCATAAACACCACTATCATGAGATTTCATTAATGTTTGGAAAATCCCTCTCTTTGGTTCACAATAGTACCAAAATTCTGGATTTTATAGCCCTAGCTCAGTTTAGCAGTCCTGGATGCATTGCCAGCTGCCTATGGAGCAAAACCTTGAGTCGGATCTGTTCATATCCATCTGATATTTAAAATCTTTCTTTCCAGGAAACATATAGACTTGTCTGGCCAGGGCTGAGGCTGAAATGAAGCATAAGGTAAATCAGGTTATTTACAGACAGCAACCTGGACAGCATGCTCTTTTTCCAGCCATGGATAGCACTTCAAAGAGAGCTCTTACTACTGGCTTGGGTTTTAAGACATTGGAGAGCTGACTGCTCGAATGTTACAAGTTACTATTTCTTTGAAAGATGTGTGCAGCTTGTTTGCAGACCCAAAAATCTAAGAGAAAACATAGAAAAGGGCTTATATGGGTCTGAAAAGAACCACAAAATTTGGGGAAATTTGGATAGCCAAAAATACAGCTTGAGTCAAGCAGAAAAAGTCTGTGTTGGTGACAGAAGAAAAATTGCTGCCTTGCAGCAAAGTATGCATAGCTTTGTTTATGTTGGCTGGCAAGATCTTGTACTCCTGCACTGCCTTTCTGTCTTTCTCAAGATAATGCTTCTGAAATGGTGGGCCAAGTAGATAATTGTGTTCATTGGCTGCATATTTACAAATATGGTGTATTTGACAAAGTTACAACTGGCAGTGCCTTTAAACTGTGGTTCAGTGAGTTTATCAGTTATGTATGAATTTAGATATGTTATCGCAAGTCTGCACTATCTCTAACCAAATTAATTACTGGGAAATGTGTTAAAATAATGAATCCTGACAAATTAAAGAGGGAGAGTTTATACTCATCTAGCTATTGAACTGCTTAGTTCTAGTAGGAATTGTATTACTTATTTTGTTAAACAGAAATGTGAAAATGAAAATATTGGTGTTTGTAGCTGCCCAGACACAGGCACAAGGAGCAGTCCAGAGGGAAGCACTTTCTTTGTTAAGCCATTCAAGACAAATATTGCACGGGATCTCATGTGTCAAAATCTCCTGCTGGCACAGTGTAGTCCAGGGAGATGGTAAAGCAGTTTCCCCATCACAGCAGAATACAACAGTGAGCACAGAAGACACAGCTAAGGCAAACCAGCCCACAAGTAGGACAGGACTATAATTTGCTCTCTCTCTGTTGGCTTTTTTTTTTTGTCCCCTGGTCAGCTCAGACCAACTCCTCCTTCAGAAAGGGCAAGTGAGTTGGGCAAGGAGGTGTTCCCCTGGGACAGGTGGGGTAGTGTCCAGTGCTGGACAGTACAGCTCAGCCACCCACTCATGCCTGCAGGAAGCAATGCCAAGGTCTGCAGGGAAATGACCTTACATCTCCCAGGGGCGGCTTCAGCCACTCCACCGACATATCAAGGCATCTGGCACAGAAATGTTTCTGGATATTGCATTCCCTATTGTGTTTTTCTTCTAGGTGTGTTGAGCTCCTCTAGGAAATCTCAAATTCAGGTCACACGGATGAGCCAGAGTTTAGCAGGAGAGAGTACAGTACCAGCATGAGCTGCAGATGAAACCTGTGAGTTTACCATGAGAAAGAATGAATATTTAGTCATTAATGCTCAAAAACAATATAAGCAAAACAGCTTGTAGGTGATTTTTTTTTTTCATAGTTCACACTTTTCTGATTAGATAAATTAAAACATTGAGAAAAATTGAAAAGTACTGGATCAAGTGGATCCTGTTGCTGTATTTGGTCCTTATCGGACACCAAAGCAGTGCATGTGCAGTTCTGCTCTGTAAAGTGACTGAAACTGTCTGGATGCCTTTTGGGTAAGTGATTTGCATGTAAAGCAAGTATTTCCTAATTACCTTCCCTGAAAACTCTGCTTGTGTATTTCTGACTAGTGAGTAAGGTGATGTAGGTCAAACTATGGCTCTACATCACATTTTGGTAGTTCTGATTTTCTCCCGAAGACTATCAGAGGAGTCACTGACTCAGGCTGTAGCCAGTCCCGGTGATGATGCAGCAGAAGGGACTGGTTTGGCTGCCAGCTCTCAGCTCTGTGAGCTTTGCAGTGCTGGCAGGAACAAAAAGCAGTAAAAACTTGCCTGTCACTGAAGTCAGCAGCTCTCACAATGAATGCAAACATAGGGCAAATCTGCTGAGTAAGAAGATGCCTCCCTACGCAGTAACTTTAGAAACTAGAAATCTGAACAGACAAAAAAAGAGATTAGAAATTGCTGGCTGCAAGCATGGGGTAAAATCGGGGGTGGAACTGAAAGCTTAAATGATAGCGGCAGCATTTGATGTTATCTGCCATACGCATTATCCAGAGGGTGGTGATAGCATGATTCTCAAGCCATGTTTGCAGTTGAGGTTGCATTTTGGCAAGCTGGTTTGAGGCAGATGTAAACTTAAGGATGTTTTCTGAGGATGCAAATGAAGGGCAGCTCATCCCCGACAGCACAGTGCTGTCTCATGTGGCCATCTGGAAGTGGTTTTATTAATGCTATAGGATGGGCTCAGTGAGAACCAATAACAAAATTGGCTTTTTATTTTTGATCAATGCCCATCCTCAAGTCAAACATGTGTCTGCATGTGTGGGAAGGCCAGTTTTATCTGGGTGTGAGGGTGCTCTGGCACACCTGGATCGTGCTGCACCTGCGCCGGGCAGTGCAGGGTCCCCTGCTCAGCACCTCCCCCGGTTCGGTGCTCTGGGCGGGCGGCTCTGGGTTTGGCACAGCCCTTCGGTAACGCCGCGCCGGGTCCAGCGCACGTGTTGCCGGTGCTCGCCATGCCGGTGAGCCGTGCGGTGTCCCGGGGGAGCCCGGCGTCCCGGGGGAAGGCATGGCCGGCAGCGCCTGCCCGGCTCGGGGGTCGGCGGAGCTGCCGTCGAGTGCCGGCGCTGTCCGGGAGGGGCCGCCTCTGCGGGGCCGTGCTCGGTCCAGATGGCGCCGGAGCCCGCGGCCCCTCGTGCGCTGGGCCGGCCGGCCCTGCCGCCCCCCGCCCCGCCGCACTGTCCGCCGCGACCCCCCGCCCTGCGGCCCCCCCCCCCCAGCGGCG